>JASDQU010711811.1:11503-28397 GCA_032191745.1 Picea mariana
AATGATACCTTTCCTTGAGTTCAACCTTGCCAGAAAATTTTGACCTGGCGTACTGCGCGTCTGAGTCAGATGGTGATGCGTTTCTCTTTGCTGAGTTCAACGTATTGCGTTTTCTCCCTTGCAGCAGTATTTAGGGTTACTAGTTATTGATGTTCAATTATTTAAATGCAATCCCACGGATTTAATAGGTAAATATGTTTAATATAAGCATCCCATTCCTGCAATTCAACCAGAACGAGGATAAGCCGGATGATGGCTTATTTTCGTTAATCCCCTTTTCCTAGATACTAAACCGCATTCAAAACTCGAGCTTGAACAGATCGAGACTAACCGGACACTTCTTTTTCCTTGACTCAATTTGTATACCCATGCCTTGATAACTTGGGTTCCGACGACTTAGGGTTCACGTGTCGTTTCATCACCGGGCGTTGGATTACTAGAGCTGGTATAGTCTGTTCGACATTCCTTGACACCGTTCCCTTAAGGAAGAAGTGTAGCCGTCTGGCTGATGAGATACAACGTATCGTTGCCATAGAAAACGCGTTCCGTCAGTCCAGTGCATCATTTCTTGCGAGTATGAATAGATACTTAATTTTCAATAAAAATAAAAGAACCTTTTATATGTAAATTCGGGATCACATTCTCACTTAAACCTTAGATTCGACATTGTAAATTAAACAGTTCTTAATACGTTGAATTGTTCATCCATTGCGTAGATGTTTCTTTTGGGATTTGCAAATTAAATTGATGTTGTTTAGGAATAGATCGAATACCTAATGTGGGCATTATCTCTTTACTGTCCTTGCATATGAATTGTCGAATTAATGTTATCTGATTTGTTGTAAAAAAATAATAATAATAAAAATAAACATAAATGTGTGTGTGCACCATAATCTACTTCGTTGTAATAAATTGAAGCCATTTAAATTAATTTAAAAACTGGTACCTAATCCCACGTAGCCGTTAATCTCACAGCCTTTAATTTATATTAATGTTTTCTTGCGTTGGGAGTGAGGGCTGCCTTATTTACCAGGCACTGTGCAAAGTTGAATCCCTGGGACGCTGAGTCTGAATGCAAAGAAAATAAGAAACTTGAGCACAATTATGGTTCCAGCCTAGCCACTAACCGCCCAGCCGCTAATTGTCTGTCATGCACTGCACCAGTGTAGCGCATCACCTTAATTCTGGAGTCTTTGCTGTATTTTTAATTTCTGCATTTATTCCCTTCATATGCGTGGCTTAGTTCCTCCATGCACCACCTATGGCAGTAACATTATTAACATCCAGCTATTTAATCTAGCCATTATGACTCAGTTCTCCCTAGCCGGAGTCATTACCTTACCGTGAAGTAAATGGTAGTAAATGTCTCTTTTTGATAAATTAATCATCATCTACTCCAACCATTGTAAAAGTTCTTTGTCGCATTTATTCCAAATCTCGGCATTTGTTGATTAGCTTTTTCTGAGTTAAAACAACGCCTTAATTATAGGGACAGGTGTAAGGAAGTATGATTCTATGGGCTGGATTAGTTTTTATACATGTGTGGTTGGATTATTTTTTATATATGTGGTTGGTTGGTTAGTTTTTATGCGCTGGATTAGTTTTATTTATGCGTTGGACTGTTGTATATGTAATTATTAGGATCTGTTTTAGACAGTGCCAGTGATGGTAGGAAATTTATTTATGGGCTTGACAGTGCCAGGCGTATTTAATTTAATTTTTATAGACTAAGGAAAGAATTGTTTATTGTGCTTTAGAAAATGCACTCATGTATTCTATTTAAGGAAGGAATTGTTAAGCCTTGTAATATTAAGAAGGGAATTGTGATAAATTAAGAAAGGAACGGTGCATGTTACATTTTTAAGGAAGGATATAATGTCTTTTACTTTAGGAAAGAATTGTGGTATTTAAGTTAAGCTTGGTATAAATTAGAAAGGCATTGTTTTATTTTAAGTTAAGTATTGTGATATTTAAGTAACCATGGTTTAGCCTTAGTGTTTTTTTTTAAATCAAAAAGTAAGGTAGGAAAGTATATGCTCTTAACTTCAGTTGAGGTGGGATTTATTTTTGGGAGATGGTCTAGATGAGTTATGTTTCTCCCTAGTAGTTAATTCTATTGGCGCATTGTGGCGGCAAGATTCTTTGTGTTGGATCATGATGCGCAATGATCAACGAGTGTGTATAACAACTCGGCCTTGGGGGCATGTGCCGCACATTGGCATTGATGTCGATTATTGAATCAATGTATGGTGTTATGTGTTGTAATGCACGATTGTGTTTGTTATCTCCGCCATGAATTTTCTTAGTATGGGTGTCATCTTGGCCGGTTGCGCCTGAATAGTCTTATTGTTGTCCTTCAGCTTAGTCATTTGGGCTTGTTGTGTCGCACAGGATGTAGACACCCCCAGGTAGCCCTAGGAGATTTGTCTGTGTGTGATTATTTCATGTAAGGAATCTAGTGCCGTATCAAGAGTCTCAGGCCCTTTAAAGGCAGGGTTTCCACTCTTGCGACACAACTGAGGGGATTACTAGTTTCTGCCTGAGCAGTCGGCTAGGAGCCTATCTGACCTTCTCTCTCTCCAGAGCAGAGAACTAAGATTAAATGCCCTGCTTTCTGGTGCAGAAATAATAAGACCTACTACTATGGATTCTTCCCTCTGTGTTGTACCATGCATAACCCAATATGTCGTTATTGATGCAGTACTTGTGTGCGCCTTATGTCCTTGGTCGTTATTGATGCAGTACTTGTGTGCGCCTTATGTCCTTGGTCATTATTGTTGCAGTATTTGTGTGCACCTTATGGCTTGGGTCATTCATTGCTTGCAGCTACTTGTTGTGCGCCCTTGTCTTCTTGTGGTAATCTTCACGGTTGCATCTTGTTGGTTGTCGAGTGGCGACGTAGAGTCAAGTGTGTCTATTACTTCTACACACGCACACACCTTAACACACACAAAAAAAAAATTCACCTGTTAAAGATTCATTGTCGTAACGAAGGAGGTTGTTACTTTGGTGATGTTAGTGTAAGTGAGAATGAAGATGTTGAATTAGAATAAGTTGCAGGAGAAAAAGAAGCAGAGGATCGATTTTTGAGAGTTGTTGTCAAGATGGGAACCAAAGAGAAGATAAAGGTCCCAATGTATGAAGGTAATTTAAATGTGGAAGAATTGATTTATTGGAGAATTGATTTATACAAGTACTTTGATTATGAAGAAATTGATGATGAGAAGAAAGTGAATCATGTTGTGACCAAATTGAAAGGACATGCAATGTTATGGTGGGACGAATTGCAAGCTAACAGAAGATGCAAAGGTAATTCCAAAATTAAGAGTTGGGATATAATGGTAGATAAATTAAAGGCTAAATTTATACCCAAGTATTATCAAGCAAATCTATTCAGGAAGTTACAGAATATGAGAAAGAAAGGGTTGTCAGTGAAGGATTACACCGAAGAGTTCTACAAGCTAAACATCAGAGCATGACATAGAGAGAATGATGAAGAAACAATTGTGAGGTACATTAATGGCCTGAGATATGAAATTTAGGATGAAATCAACATGATGACAATGAGAACTATGGAATATGCTTATCAGGTCTCCCTAAAAGAAGAAGAAAAGTTGGAAAGGAAGAAAAGTCAACAAAACAGAGGAAAAAGTCCTAGCAGAGGTAGAGGAACCATTCAAGAGGCCCAAACTAGAAGCTGGAAGATATCATAACCAGACAGAGAGAGGAGGAAGTTTTAGAGGAAGACACAATGGAGGAAGAAACTATTTTCCCAGAGGAAGAGGAAGAGGCAGAGGAGGAGAAGTGAAGTGATATTCCTGTGGTAAAACAAGACATGTGTCTTGGGAATGTCCTGAGAATAAAAATGTAGGAGGAGGAGAAGATCACATTTCTGAAGCGCAGAAGAAGAATGTGGTGACAGATATGAAAGCGGAAACTGCAGAAGAAGGAAGATCACTCATGATGAGGAAACTTCTCGTGAATCTGGAGAAAGAGGTAAGGGAACTAGTTCAGAGGAACATTTTGTTCAAAACTGCTTGCAAGACCAGAGATATGGTATGCAAGGTGATCATAGATAGTGGAAGTACTAATAATTTGGTATCCATAGAGATGGTGGAAAAATTGAAGCTAGAGACAACTGCACATCTGAATCCGTACAAGGTATCGTGGTTGCAGAAAGGACATCAAGTTATGGTAATTCGACAATGTAAGGTTAATTTTAATATAGGTGGTTATAATGATGAAGTTCTATGTGATGTTATACCTATGGATGTTTGTCATGTTCTGTTGGGAATACTGTGGCAATATGACAAGAATTTCATACATGATGAAAGGAAGAACACTTATAAACTGGAGAAGAATGGGTGTAAGCATATGTTGTTGCCAATAGAAGACAAAGGAGTGAAAGAGGAAGCTAGTCCAAGTATACTTCTCATGGGTGGGAAGGAACTCTTGAAAGAAGTCAAGAAGGAACATGAGGTACAGTTTGTTGTTGTAGGAAACATGAGAGTCATTCTCACAAGCACTTCTATGAATTATTTTCCTGTAGAATTCCAGGAGTTATTGGATGAGTTTTTTGATATTGTGTAAGATGAGTTACCTCACTCTTTATCACCCATCAAGAGTATTAGTCATCATATTGACCTTATTCCAGGAGAAAGTTTTCCAAATAAAGTAGTGTACAGATTGACACCTCAAAAGAATGAAGAGGTCAAGAATAAAGTCCAATAATTTTAAACTAAGGGTTTAGTCGGGGAAAGTTTGAGCCTATGTGTGATACCAACTGTGTTGAGTTCAAAGAAGGATGGAGGATGGAGAATGTGCACAGATTCTAGAGCCATCAACAAGAAAACCATCAGGCATAGATTTCCTTTACCCAAAATGGATAACTTAATGGATTGCTTGAGTGGAGCTAGTTATTTTTCCAATATAGACTTGAAGAATGGTTATCATTAGATAAGGATGAGAGAGGGAGATGAATGGAAGACAACATTCAAGATGAATGAAGGATTGTATGAGTGGTTGGTTATGTCGTTTGGCTTAACGAATGCACCAAGTACATTTATGAGGTTGATGAATGAGGTACTCAAAGATTTTATTTGTAAGTTTGTGATTGTTTATTTGGATGACATTCTAATCTTTAGTACGACTAAAGAAGAGCACTTGAGACATCTGGAGATGGTGTTGAAGAGGTTGCAGTAGGAGAAGTTGTTAGTAAATTTGAAGAAATGTTCTTTCATGAAAACATAACTTGTATATTTGGGATTCATAATCTCTTCATATGAGTTGAATATGGATCCAGATAAGGTGAGGTAAGTCATAGATTGGCCTTATCCAAGAAGCGTGTTTGAAGTAAGAATTTTTCATGGATTGGCAAGTTTTTATAGGAAATTCATTAGGAATTTTAGTAGTATTTGTGCACCTATACTGGACACTATAAAAAAGGAGTATAAGTCTTTAATTGGATAGAAGAAGCTGAGAAAGGATTGAGAGTGTTAAAAGCAAAGATAACAGAACAACCTATTCTAGTTCTGCCATATTTTAGGAAGACTTTCTAGATAAAACGTGATGCTAGTGGAGTAGCCATTGGTGGAGTTTTGAGTCAATAAAATATTCATGTTGCTTATTTCAGTGAGAAGTTGAATGATGTCAAAAGGAATTATTCCACATATGATAAGGAATTTTATGTTGTGATTCAATCTTTGAAAAAATGGAGGCACTATCTTATTCCGAAAGAGTTTGTTTTATATTTTGACAATCATGCATTGCAATTTATAACTAGACAAGAGAAATTGAACCAAAGACATGCCAAATGGGTAGAGTTCATGTAGAATTTTACTTTTGTTATTAAGCATATTAGTGGAAACGCTAAAAAAAATTCAGATGCTTTAAGCAGGAAATGTTTGATATTGCAGGAATTTTGAGTGGAGACCCTAGGATTTTAACACCTTAAGGAGATGTATTAGGAAGATCTAGATTTCAAAGAAGCTTATGAAGCATGTGAGAACCCTTTGTCGAGGGAAAAAAATCAGTGGATGGAGTATCTGATCCAAGGCGGACTATTGTTCAAAGGAAGCCAATTATGTATCCCGAAATTCTCAATGAGGGATAACTTGTTGAGGGAAAAACATAGTGGAGGTTTGGATGGACACTTTGGCCATGGAAAAACATATGCACAATTGAGTTCTTTGTGTTATTGGCTAGGTATGAGGTCTGATTTACATAATTTTGTAGACATATGTAGAATATGCCAGTATGTTAAAGGAAAGCAACAAAATGTTGGATTGTATGAACCACTACCCATTCCAGACAGGCCGTGAGATGTTATAAGTATGGATTTTGTTCTAGGATTGCCAAGAACCTAGAGAGGAAGTGATTCGATATTCGTAGTGGTCGAAAAATTTTCGAATATGTCACATTTCATTCTGTATCACAAAACCAACGATGCTACTCATATAGAAAATTTGTTTTTCAAGGAAATTGTGATATTACATGGATTGCCAAGGAGCATAGTTTCAGACAGAGACACTAAATTTATGGGACACTTTTTGAGAACCTTGTGGAAGAAGCTGGGGACAAATTTGTCTTTCAGTTTAGCGTATCATCCTCAAACGGATGGACAAACTAAGGTGGTGAATCGAAGTTTAGGTAATTTGTTAAGGAGTTTAGTCATTGGACATAATAGCTAGTGGGATAAAATTATGCCCCAAGCTGAGTTTTCATATAATGACTCACCAAATAGGAGTACTGGTAAAATCCCATTCCAGATAGTGTACAGGATGCATCCAAGAGGAATTTCAGAGTTGAGATATTTGGGATGAGATGCGTTCTGAAGCGTAGGAGCAGAGGAATTTGTTACAGAGATGCATAAGTTACATGATTAGATCAAGGGACAACTACATAATAGAAACCAGAAGTGTAGAGTAGAACATATAAGAAGAGAAGTAAAATTTGAAATTAGAGATCGGATTTTAGCACATCTGAGGAAAGAAAGATTTCTGAAAGGGAAATATAACAAGCTGAAGATGAAGAAGATAGGACCTTGTAATATGCTCAGAAATTTTTTTGTGAATGCTCATGATATCGAGTTACGAGAGGACATCGGAATATCACCAATATTCAATGTAGTAGACTTGTACCCTTACAGGATGGATGATACAAATGATCATGAGGAGATTCAGTGGAAATAGTAGATGCCCATAGAAGAGAAGCCACATATAGAGACGATTTTAGATTAGAGGATTTCTAAGAAGAACATAAGAAAAATTTATTTCAAGTATCTGGTTAAGAGGAAATACCATCCAGCAGAAGATGCCAGTTGGATAAATGAAACAGTTATCCATAAGCATGGAAAAACAGTGCAGGAGTTCATGGACAGGAGTCCATGAATCTTTTTTTCCACGGGAGTATGATATAGGAGCATCGTCATGAACGTTCATCAAGGCAAGTGGAGGATAGCTCAACATCAAGCGCGTGTGTTTGAAATTTTTTGGATCCCAAGGAGAGCACGCCATCTTATTGTTTTGAAATCATTGTAATTAAAAATGCTTCAATGTTTTGAGACTTTGAGCCATTGTATGAGATCACAAGAGATTGTGATTTCTTTAATAAGTTATAGGATTGTACAGATATTGAGCATCAACTTGTATCGGGTTGTAAATATCATTTATTGTAATATGGCTTAGTGGGAGAATGTTTTAATTGTGATATGATAACACTAGAGTAGTCGGAGGCAGGGCTCAAGAATACCCTTCATGTATAAATATATGTAATCGATGCCCAAATGAGGTTGTTGAAGTTTATTGTAAATTGTTGTTGACAGGCCGTTGAAGATAATTGTATTTGTTGTAGAGAGTTGTTATTGAGAACTTTGTAAATGATTTGTTGAAGGACTATAATAGAAGAAGATTACTTCCATATCTCTGTACATGTTTACCTTGGAGTAATTGGGTAATGTTATTCTTTTTCTTTCTATGTTTTATTGTTTGTGTGTGCATTTAATGGTTAATTGAACGAACTTGTAGTGTTCTATAAGTTTCAATTGTTTCTCTTATGAATAACTAGTGCAAGGAGTGCACAATAGCCATGCAAGGAGTGAAAAGGAAGAGTCATTTTCAGACTCAATAGCTCAGGAGAGATAACATTGAATTGAGCAGAGTGAGTGCATGGAGTGAACATATACTCATCTAAGTATAAAATATCGAGAAGACCCTCGCAAGGTGTGCACAGGGCCAACACTTAGTCAAGTGTTGAAAGAATATCGAAGAAGATAAATGCAAGGAGTGCGTGGGAAGATTTTTTGAAAATATTCAAGTTTCAGTAAAGCGCAAGGTGTGCAAGAAAGCTCAAGTCACCTCCAGTATTAAATCTCATGAGAAACAGTGACCAAAAGTATTTGAAGGGAGAATCCTTTCAATTTTAAGATCGAGTGGACGAGATCATCTCGAGGAGGAACATACCTTTCCTAGTCGTCAAATATGAGAAAGTAGCATGGGTGTTAACCCCTGAAGTCCTTCAGACTTCACGTATTCAAATATTTTCAAGTAAGTGTAGTGGAGGAGATGGATTTCCCGAAGTCCCAGAGTCTGGAGTGAATCTGGACCATCCATCAATGAGGATACGTGTCTGCATATTGGAGATAGTCTGAAAGTTCAGTTATCTGGAATAATTGAGGTGTAGCGGTGAAAATATGCAAGGCTCCTGAAGCTCCAAAAGTTGGAGCACACCTTGGTCATTGATAGTAAGTACATGTGTCAACAGATCTTGGACTTCATGAGTCTGACAATCTGAAAGAACAGAGGTGAAAATTCCTATGGTTCAAAAACTCCTGAAGGTCGGAGTATATCTCGACCATTGGTTGGGAGGGACATGTGGAGAGTGGATCTATCCTTCACCAATTCGGTGTCCGGAGGTATTGTAAGTTGGAGCAACCAGAACTGCTGAAGCCAAGAATTTTGGAGCCAATCATAATCATTTATTACGGACGGGATGAGAACCATCGATCCATTTCCCTTTGCGAATTTGGAAATTCGTGAATTCAGTAGGAAGCATAAGTTGGGTGTTGAAAGGTTTTGTAGCTCAAATCCTGGAGAAAAAATTAGTCATCGACCCAGGACACATGCCAACCATCCGATATTCCTATTCGGATGTTCACAGGTTCAGACTTCGAAAGAGTTGTTGTGTGTTACCGATTCGAGCTCCCGTAGCCCAGAGCTCCAAAGTCCCAAATTCTTTGCCAAAGTTGAAAGCCAGCCCACGTTTTTTGCTTGAGGTCATGTGGATTTCCCCACATGAATAAATATACCCTCACGAACTTGAATTTTTGTGCAGGGAAAAATAAGAAGGAATTTGGAGAAGGAATTTGAAAGCTCGACAAGAGCCCAAGAGATGATTCAACTCCCTATTGTGAACAATCCTATATCAAGAGGTCATGTGAGCTCGAGGAGGTGGTGGGGGTTTGTGTCATGGTATATGGATGAGGAATATGTTTGGGTTCTTTGAGGAACTTCATTGATGATATGGTACAGATCTATACCTGATTGATATGGTATATGGTATTGGTTTTATATGTGGTTGTTGTTCTAGTACATGATATCTACACTTGACAAATCTTATCGTATATGATTTATGCATTGTTAGTACACAATTGATGCATGGTATGGCACATGTTTTGGTATAGTAGGTTGATGGTACAGTGTCAGGTTGATAGGTTACAGGTTGATGTGATAGAGGTAGTGATAGTGAAAATGACAGTGGGAGTGATAGAGATAGTGATAGTGACAGAGGAATTGATGGTGATAGTGGAAGTGACAGTGCTAGGGACAGTTCATCTACATTTATATTTCCGGGTGGTAGGACGTGAAAAGGAAACGAGGTCGTAGCCTCCTTCTAGTTGGTGCCAAAGAACTCAAGCAGTTGGAGCTTCCTTTAGGTTTGAGCCTAAGAATAAGGGGGTTGTCACCTCCTTTTGGTTGGAGCTAGAGAATTTAGGGAGTTGTAGCTTCCTTCAGCTTGGATCATGTAAATAGGAGGTCGTAGCCTCCTTCTAGTTGCAGCTGGAGAATCAGGAAGTTGGTGTTTCCATTGAATGTAATCTTTGATATATAAGAAATCATTATTTGGTTTTCTCCCATTTGGGTTTCCACATAAATTATGGTTTACTATGTATTTGATGTGATGTGATGCTTCTTATGTTTATGTGTTCATTGATGATATATCATTGATTGATACAATGATGATATATTGATGATTAAATTTAATTTGATGCATTGTGGTTAAAAGTAATAAAAGTGGTAAGCCTGATTCACCCCCCCTCTTAGTATTCCAACAATTGGTATCAGAGCAGGTCCTTCAAGAAGTAGTCTAACCACTAGAAGGTGATCATTTAATACACTAAGATTGGAGCACCAGTTTTTTATGGTCATAATTATGCATTCTAGATTTTAAGAATGAAGACCTGTAAGGATTTGATGTCCGGTGAGCAGTAGTAGATGGATACAAAAGCACCAACCACTCCCCCAATAGACAAGGATGGAAATAAAATTGAAGAAAACAAATCAAAGGATAAAGGTACTATTCTAAATAGACTTGTTAATTTAGTATTTGTTAAGTTTATGCATTGCGATTCTACAAAGGATATTTGGGATAAGCTTCAAAATATTTATGAAGAGGATGACAAAGTCAAGGGATAAAAACTACAAACCTTTAGAACTAAGTTCGAATAATTGAAGATGAAGGAAGACGAAGACATTGCAGCCTACTTTCTGTGATTTGATGAAATAGTGAATACTATTAAAGGTTTGGGAKAAGATATGAAGGAACCAATCATCATTCAAAAGGTACTAAGGTCTCTACCTATGAGATTTGATCCAAAGATTTCAGCACTAGATGAAAGAACGGATCTAGCCACTTTGAGCATGGATKAGCTACATGGAATACTCACCACCTATGAAATRAGAACAGAGTAGGAGAACCCAGTCACAAAGGAAGAAACATTCAAGGCATGCAAGAAGACAAATAAGAAGAGCAAGAAAAATCCAAAATCTGACTGTAATTGCAGCGTTGATTTAGAGGAAGATGAAGAAATGACAAACTTCGTAAGAAAGTTGCAAAGAGGAACTGGAAAATACAAGGTTTTCTTCCATTGAAATGTTTCAATTGTGGTGGTATTGGTCATTTTTCTTCTAAATGTTCTCATGCTAAGAATAAGGAAAGTGATGAAGAATAATATCCTAAAAAGAAAAAGAAAAAAGAAAAAAGGTAGAAGAAACAAAAAGAAATTCTTCAAGAAAAGTATCTGCACCAAGGAAGATAGTTCCTCATCAGACAAGGATAAATATCGTGACAATGATACAAAAAGAGTATTATCCATGGTAGTATAATATTCTGAATAAGGATAAGTTGATCTCAGAGCAAAATTAACCAGTGCCTTAGAAGATCTAAGGAATGAAAGAAAGAAAATCAAGTCAATCAAGGAATAACTAAAGAGGAAAGAAGGATATCATAATTCCAACTCAGAATAAGTCAAGAAGATGATCACGAAGTTAAAAATCCAAGTTGAAGAATACAAAATAATTGAAGAAGCACTCAAAAATCAGTTGGAAGAGAAGGACAATATGATTGAAGGATTAGAAGCAAAAGTAGTCACCCTAAGAAAATATACTCAAAAGAAGGATATGCAACATAACAACACCAAAATATTGGATGAGATCATTAGCAGTCAAAGGAAATACTATGATATATTTGGGCTAGGATACAACCAGATAGAGAAAGGCTCAAGCTCCAAGATAATGGAACAAGAAGCAGAACAAAGAATCTATGAAGAAATAGTCAAAGGATATCCTAAGAAGGAAGAAGGAAAGAATATCCAAGAAGAAGATTACAAAGACACTGGACCACTCTGAACACTTAGAATTCAAAATCAACAATAGCCAACAATAGAAATACCTTGAGAACAGGAAGGATTCACAAAAACAATAGAATTCAAAAGATCTTCCAACCCTAGGTATCAAACTATTTTTCTTGGTTTATTTTATTCATGTAACAATTTTGGGCACAAAGTTGTGAATTGTAGAGCCAATACCAAGAACAAAAGAAACTATGAAGGCTACACAAGAAATTGTTATCCAAGAAGGCCTCATGAAGAACAAAGCATAAACTACAACAGATTTGAATCCTTGAGTGATGAAGTAGAATGCTACAAATGCAATAAATTTGGTCACATGGCCAAGGATTGTAGATTGATTGTTCCTCCAAGAGAATCAAAACAAAATATCAACGGTCATAAGAAGAAACCACAAAGGATATGGATAAGAAATAAGGATCAATTAAACAGTGAAGAAATCATGCTTTCTCTACAAGCTCAACACAAGAAACATGGATGGTATGTTAACAGTGGTTGCTCAAAGCATATGACAGGTAATAAGAACAGGTTTCTAACTCTGAAAAATAAAAGAGATGGATTAGTTTCGTTCGGTAATGACAACTCAACAAGAATTATAGGAGGAGGTACAATAAGTATTTGAAACAAGGATGTGAAGGGAAAAAATTTTCTATCGGTTGAAGAAATGAAGCACAATCTGCCAAGTGTAAGTCAAATGTGTGCTCAAGGATACAGACTTGTGTTTGACTCAAAAAAATGTGAGATGAGGAAAAAAATATTAGGCAAGTTGATGTCTACAACTATAATAACTCCAAGCAACATATATGTACTAAATGAAATTGGAAAGGAAAAATATTTCTTAGGATAGGAAGATGAAAGTTTGGCTCTGCCATAGAAGAGTGGGTCACGTAAATTTTGATAATCTTGTCAAAATTAACAGAAAGGAAGCAGTAAGAGAAATTATCGAGATCTTAAAGAGAACAAATACTCTACGCAAGAATTTTATATGGGGAAAACAAACTAGGACCAAGTTCAAATCAAAAGAGTACTCCACAACAAAACCACTAGAAATTTTACATACTAATCTATGTGGACCAACAAGAATGAAGGGATTGAATGGTGAGAATTATTTTATGCTGCTAGTTGATGACTACACAATAATGATTGCAGTTTGATTTCTGAGGAAGAAGTCAAATGAATTTGAACCCTTCAATATATACAAGTAAATGGTTGAAACTGAGACATAATCGAAAATCAAGTGTTTGAGGTTAGACAAGGGAGGAGAATTTACATCAAAGGAGTTCATGGATTTATGTAGAGAACATGGGATAAAGAGACAGTTCTCAATAGCTAGGATGCCTTAGAAAAATGGAGTTGTTGAAAGGAAGAACAAAACAGTAAAGGAAATGGCCAGAACCATGTTGAAAGACTCCAAGTTGAAATATATATTTTGGGTACAAGACGTACATACACCATTTCACATCCAGAATAGGGGAATGATCATAAATAACAGTGATAAGACTCCCTATGAGCTATGGAAAGGAAGACCAACAAATGTGAATCATTTTAGAGTGTTTGTAAGAAAATGTTATATCAAAAGAGAAGATGGTAGGATTGGAAAATTTGACTCTTGAGTTGATAAAGGAATAATGGTTGGGAACTCAAGCAAAAGAAAAGCATACAAATTATTCAATCTAAGACTCAAAAAAATAGTGGAAAGAATCAATGTGATGATTGATGAAATAGATGGATGGAAGATTAAATAAGGAAGAAAAGATTCAGAGAAATAGGATCACGAAGAAGATTTGAAGGAATAAGAAACAAAATAGGAAGAAGAACAAGAGCAGCCAGAAGCATAACAAGAGGAAGATGAGAAGCAAGATCTTCAAGTACCTCCAAACACACCTAGTAGAAGAGTGTAGAAGAATCATCCACCAGAACAGATTATTGGGAATAAATATGCAGGACTTGAAACCCAAAGAAGAATATGTTCACCAGAACAACAACACTGAGCATTGTTATCCACAATTGAGCCAAGCAAGTTTGAAGAAGCCAACAAAGATAATCATTGGATCAAAGTTATGGATGAATAATTAGATTAGATAGAAAAGAATGACACATGGGAATTTGTTCCAAGGTCAGAGAACAAGAACATGATTTGTATAAAATGGGTCTTCATAAACAAATTGAACGAAGATTGACAGGTTACCAGGAACAAAGCAAGACTAGTACGCAAAGGATATGCTCAAGTTGAAGGCATAGATTTTAAAGAAACCTTTTCCCCAGTTTCTAGGATGGAACAAATCAAATTGATCTTAGCATATGTGTGTTCCAAAAATATTGAAGTGCACTAGATGGATGTAAATTCAACCTTTCAAATGGAGATTTAGAAGAATAAGTATACATCGAACAACTAAAAGGATTTCTACTGACAAACAGGGAAGGTTATGTATGAAGGTTGAAGAAAGAATTATATGGACTCAAGTAGGCTCCTAGAGCATGGTATTCAATATTGGAGAAGTATATACAACAACAAGGATTCGGGAAGGGTAATGTAGACAACAATATCTACATAAAAGTGGATCAATATAGTATATTGATATATGAAATTTATGTAGATGACATTATCTTCAGAAGTGATGATGACGAGATGAGTCATAAGTTTTCCAAAGACACACAGAATGAGTTTGAGATGTCCTTACTTGGTGAGTTAACCTTATTTTTGGGACTGCAGATATGTCAGCCCAACAAATGTATTTTCATATCTCAGACCAAGTATATCAAAGAAATGTTAAAGAAGTTTGGAATGAAAGATTGCAAACTAGTAAGTACTCCTAAGAAAACTAGTTGCAAGTTGAGTAGGGATGATGACTTTAAGGATGCAGATCAAAGACTATATAGATTGATGATTGGCAGCTTACTCTATGTGACAACATCTAGACCAGATGTAATGCACTCAGTTGGACAAGTTGTAAGGTTTCAAGAAGCACCAAAGGAATCACATGTTATGGAAGTAAAGAGGATATTTAGATATCTCAAAGGAACATAGGAGTTTATGTCAGACAATTGGCTTAGGTTGATGGATATTTGGTATAGATTGTTGGTTTTCATTGATGTCAACCATTGGAGAGTGATATTTTAGATTGATGTCAACCCTTAGTGATTGATTTCAACCCTTGGAGAAAGTACGGTAGCGAATTGCGGTAGCACAAAGGTTTGGGTAATGGAACCAAGGTTTTTTCATGTATAATGGTATGAGTTTTAATATATGTGAAGGTAAGACTATTCTAGATGGATAGTACATGTCATTCAATTTCCAGTGGTATGTGGAACGTCACATAACTCCTCACGGTTAGAGAGTTATGGCCATGAGAAGTTGGAGAACCCAGGTTTGGGTAATGGACCCAGTTTTGTTTGATGAATAATGGTATGAGTTTTTATATATTTGTAGGTAAGACTATTATATATGGATATTACATGTCATGTCATTTCTGGTGGTATGTGGAACGTCACATAACTCCACACTATTTGATATTTATGGCCTTACAAAGTTGGAGGACCCTCATATGTTGGCTTGAAGCCCCAAAAGGTCAAATAAGTCAAAGAGCTTGCAAAGAAGAAATTATTATTTAAATGATAAAGTAAAGTGACAAAGTCAAGAAGGATTATTTAAATAATCAAGTGAAGTGACAAAATCAAAGATTATTTAAATGATAAAGTGAGGTGACAAAGTCAAGGAGGAATATTTAAATGATAAAGTAATGGAGAACTTTCTAATTATGGAAAGTGGTTAACCCTAAAAATGATGAAAATAGGTTAAGTGACCTATAAATGGGTTAAGTGACCCAAAAATAGGTTAAGTGACCTAGAAATGGGTTAAGTGGCCTAGACATAGGTTAAGTGACCTAGAAGATGCTTCTAAGGAAGATATTTGGAGAGTATAAATAAGAGGAAAGGCTCTCTCATTTGACATCACACTTGAGCATATTGAATATCTATAGGTGAATGAGGTAACCAAAGAATATCTAAGCCGAATTTCAAAGGGAAGGTGAAGAAAAGAAGGCCARAATTCAAGGGAGGATAAATTCTTTTGATAATGTTTTCTAAGGTATGTTATTTACAGTTCATCTCACTTTTTTYGCAATAACATTTTTTATAGAATGATTCAGCCATGAAATTGATAAGCCATTGAGGAAAAATATCCAAGTATATGTGGTAAAAAGTTCAGCTTGTGGGTCGTTGTATTTTGGGAGTTACACTAGTCTTGAAACTAGTCTAAAACGGGTGTTTCGGGTAAAAACGTCATAACTTCTTCATAACAGATCCAAATTCAGTAAGACCAAATGTGTTGGTTAGAGTACAGTCTGTAGTATTTTTTGTAATAGTTTCATATCTATTCAACAAATATTCTATGTGGGGAACTCTCTACAAGGTATCTCTCTAGAATAAGCCAGAATTCAACAAGGTATTCCATTTTTTCTATAACTCTTTTTCTGAGAGGCTTCAAGTAGTGACACTTGGAAGAATTGTATAAAAAACATCGAAGAACATTTTGTACTATTTTCAGATCTTTATTCATTACAGGTACATAGTTATGATTATTTCAAGTTAGGGTTGTTGACTAATCCAAAACTGATCATGTGAGACTAAAGAAAAGTTTGATGAAAATGCTAGTCTCTTGTTGTTAAAGTTAATGAAGGTTTGTAGGTATGTGATCATATACACCAGGTCTATTACAGAGTTAAAAAACAGATTGGGATGATGAAATTGATGATGGCATTTGGTTGAAGTACATGTCAGGTACATGGTTGAGACAAATAGTTGATGCGTTGACACATACATGAGGTGTATAGTTGATGACTTGGCACATACATGAGGTGTATAGTTTGTTGAACAATTGAGAGGGGGGGTGAATCAGTTGTTCCTGTGCTTAAACAATTATGCTTCTTTTAAATTCTTTACAAGGCACTCAATGATGATCACAATAATGCAGGGAAATAAGCAATGGCACAT
>JASDQU010711811.1:37004-49394 GCA_032191745.1 Picea mariana
CCGAGGAAACCCATACAGGGTAAAAACCTCTTCTTCTTTATATGATAAGTATTATTTACATTCTTTACATTATCATACATATGAGCACCAACTCATTGTGAGGCTACAACCTCTGTTTTGCAAGCTGCAACTTGCTAAGAGCACCAACACTATGTTTTTCTCTAGCACCCACTAGAAGGAAGCACCAACTCCCTGGATTCTCTAGCACCAACCAGAAGGAAGCACCAAATCCCTGGTTTCTCTAGCACCAACTAGAAGGAAGCACCAACTCCCTAGTTTCTCTAGCTCCAACTAGAAGAAAGCACCAACTCCCTGTGTTCAAGCTCCCACTTGAACCTCTGAGGACACCAATCCTCCCTTGCACCTCCCTACCACCCAAAAATATAAATCTTTGCTAATGAAACTTATCATAGTGATACAATATTTATCATTGGCTTACCAGACTTATCATTGTTCTTCTATACTACGTTGCTCTGTCTACATCAGTGTCTTCTACACACTCCTCTATACTTTGTGTTCTTCTCACATTACGCACTGTGTTCCATCTCCATTTGATCCACCATTCTTCTGCTCTGCATTTCAGCTGTTGTACTCCTCCTTCTTCCCTCCTGAATCCCTCATAAAAACCGCAACCACATCTCTTCTCTGTACCATGTACTTATAGCTTTTGTGCAACTTGTGCATGCAATGTGTGCAATGCCTCTCCATGCTCACACTGCGCCAATCTCCTCCACATCTCGAGTGCTCTGCCTGATCATCGCAACTCTTCAGCTTCTTTGGTGGTTCCCACTACACGTCCAACATCACTGGGTGTTCAGTTGAGATTCCTCATCCTCTCTAGCAGTTGAGAATCCTCGTCTTCTCTGGCACAGTCGAGCTTATCCTTTTTGTTTCAGTTACAGACTTTAATGCTCATCCATCTGTCAGTCCCCTCTAAGAATAGTCTTCATTCACTGGAAGAAGCTTGGAGACTCTTCAGCTCCTCTGGTTATCACACAAAAATATCTTCGAATCTTCTGGCAGAAACCATCAATGGTTTTTAGCAGTTACACTGTGAAGAGCAAAATTAGCCCTCCGATCATACTCAAATTCACCTGCACCGTTGGATTGGCTCCATGGGATCTTGCATTCATTTCAACATTTCAGCATTCGAAAATTCGACATTCGTGTGACCAAGTGTCTCGACACTCCCAGTCGTGATCCCCAAAACTCCAAAAAGGAGCTTTTCTGCACTAGCTCCTTCCCCCATATTCCACCGATGTGACCACAGGCTACATCCATTTCACCTTTTCGATATTTTCACGAACTTATGACCTTCATCGACCCTGAACGATGGTCCACAATCTTGATAAATTGACGGTCCATATCTCATCATGAATTCGCATCTCGTTGTTCCTTAGATGGAGGTTCTCGTCACTCCAAGTCGCGATAGGCGAGACTCCGAGATGGAGCTTAGATCAACGGTCCATAATTTTGGTGTATTGACGGTCCAGATTTCATCATGAATTCGCATCTCGCAATTTCTTAGATGGAGGTTCTCGTCACTCCAAGTCGCGATAGGAGAGACTCAGAGATGGATCTTAGATCAATGGTCCAGAATCTTGGTGTATTGATGGTCTAGATCTCATCGTGAATTTGCATCTCACAATTCCTGTGATGAAGGGTCTCATCACTCCAAGTCATGAAAGATGAGACTCTGATATTGTTTCACGATTTCACATATCGCAAATTTGAACCTTTTTCCTTTGGATTTCCCAATCTGCAGAACTCTGAAATGGAGTCTTTGTGGTGCTGTGATCTTTCACCACGCGTCCATCCCTGATCAATCCTGGATAAAGCACTTCGCAAGTTGGAAGGATAAAGCATTTCGCAAGTTGGAAGGATAAAGCAATTCTTTCTTTTGAATTTTTAGTCAGCGGAATGTTGATCTGTGACCACGTGTCCTGCCCGAAGATGGACAATCCTCCATCTTTCGGGATTTTGTATACCCACTTCTCCTTGCTCTTTATGAATGTGTAGGTTCTCCCTGACCCAACAATGGATGGACCCCACGCTTAGATCGAACGCCTGAGATCTATTCTCTTCTACTGTGTGCTACTCCTCTCTGAATTCATATATGATGGTCATCGAGGATTCTGAATAAGATCCAACGTTCACTATTGCTCCTCCTCTTCCATTATCACTGCACTATTGATCATGCTGATCTTTTCCATCACTGTTCTTGCCATCAATGACAAGCTCACTCCCAACTGTAAACCTTCCAACATAGTTGATGATGTTGGTACATCTTGATGAGTCATAGTTGATGAGGATTTGATACATGATTGGTACACACTTGGTACATGGTTGGATGCACTTTCTAGTAGTATTTTTGACACATGGTTTATGGATGATGTAACATACTTGTATTATTAGAAGTGCATATTGATCTTGGTGATGATTATGAGTTGTTGTGTTATGCTTGGTTGATGCACATCTTTGAGAGTTGTCTTGGTGATTAATCTTGGTGAGTAGATATGATTTGGTTGATAATATTGATGAGATAGGTTGTTTGGACAAGTTATTGTGACAAGTTGTTGTGACAGGTTATTTGTACAGGTTTGGTGCATGGTTGATGCACTTGTTCATGGTACAGGTTGAGGTACAGGTTGGTGCATGGTTGATGCACTTGTTTATGGTACAGGTTGATTACAGGTTGTTTGGTATAGGTTGGTGCATGGTTGAAGAACTTGTTTATGGTACAGATTGATTATAGATTGAGGTACAGGTTGATGCACGGTTTAGGTTATTCGATGCAGGTTGATTGGTATAGTTTTATGGTAGTATATCTCATGGTGATAGTGTGACATTGGTTCCATCATTCTACTTATACGTCAGGGTTGTTGGATGGGGCAAGGACAGGTGGTTGTAGCCACCTTATGGTTGTAGTCGGAGAACATAGGGGGTTGGAGCCTCCTTCTAGTTGTAGCCATAGAATTGGGGAGTTGGAGCTTCCCTCAGGTTGTATCTTGAAAAACTAGATGGTTAGAGCCTCCTTCCAGTTGCAGCTGAAAAACAAAGGAAGTTGGTGCTTCCAATGAATGTAATTCTTCAAGACATATAAGAAAAAACAGTATGTGGTTTTCTCCCTCTTTGGGTTTCTACGTAAAACACTGGTGTACTATGTATGTGTATGATTGTTCATTTGTTCATTGTTTATTTACTCTGCAGTTATTGGATGATATTGCTACATTGATATAACACTTGGATTATATGGTTAAAAAGGATTAGATTTCTCTATTACTAATTCACCCCCCCTCTCAGTAATCCAACAATTGGTATCAGAGTCGGTTCCTTCAGGAAACAATTTAACCACTAGAATGAGATCTTGGATTATTTTGAGAATGGAGTACCAATGTTCAATGGTCAGAATGGTTTTAAGTATGAGATGTGGAGCCTAAGGATAGAAGTATTTTTACAGGCACGTGGACATTATATTTGGCTATCAGTTGTTACAGGATATGATAGTTCAAAAAGGGAAAAGACTGCAGCCAATAAGGAGTTGAGGAAGAATAACAAAATAGCAATGGATTTCATCTAGGAAGGATTACCTAATCCAGTAAGAGAAAAGGTTGGTAAATGTTCATTAGCAAAAGAAATTTTGGATAAGTTACATGATATATATTCTTCACCCATCATAGATTCAAAAAATGTCAAAGAAGATGCATATACAATTCAAGAAGAATTATGTTTTCCATGTCAAGTAGATTCAGAAGATGAAGAGTACATAATCACCAGAGGTATGTTGTTTTGTTTTAATTGTGAAAAACGTGGACATCTTGAAATATAATGCCATGAAGGAAATGAGACAGAAAAACTAATTGAAAAGGAAGACAATTATGAAGAAGAATTGATTAGTGCTTTAGATGAACTAAGAGAAGAAAACAATTCACTCAAGAAAGAATTGATGAAACAAAAGGAAAGTGTTCACATTTTTTAAGAAGCCCAATAGGTCATCGAGACCTTAAGAACTCATCTAGAAGAAGCTAAAAAGATAGAAGAAAATCTTGATTATCAAAAGCAATGTTTGGAAACCAACATAGCAGCACAGAAGGAAGAAGCAGAAATGAGAGATAATATATTGACAGATCATCTTAAAGAAAGAACTAACGATCTAAACCAGCTTGAGGCAGAATTTGGTCAAGAAGAGAAAGGACTTGAACAAGAAATAATCACATAAAAAATTCAGCTTGAAGAAGCGAAAAGAACAGAAGAAGTCATGAAGTCTCAGATAATGAAGAAAGAATGTGAGGTTGAGAAGATTGAAGAAGAAGTTATCACATTGAGAACTAAAATCGTCAAGCTCAATAAGAACAATGAAGAGACAAAAACATCCACATCAGTTATAGAGAATGAAGAGAAGCATTCTAGGTTGTTAGAAAAGAAGAATGAAGAAAATAGAAAGAGTTATGCAGAAGTACTCAAAGGAAGGAATCATGGTCAACCAGAATCTAAGAAAACTATTGAAGATACATCTTCAAGAAGACCATCCATGTTCAAGCCACAAAGAAGCTTCAATCATGATCATGATCAATCAAGGCAAAAATTCAGAAGGACTACACCACAAAGAAGATCATTCACTCCCAGGTATGCAAATTTATTTTATGGTAAGTGTTTTTGTTGTACGAACTTTGGACATAAGGTTGCAGATTGCAAGGATTATAAAAGAAATGTTCAAGCAAGAAGTGTCTATGTGGTCACACGTAACATTAAGTGTTACACATGTCATAACTATGGACACATAGCCAATGATTATAGAAGCATGATCGATACTTCCATGAAAGAGAATATTGATATCAGATATAAGAATGTATGGATAATAAAATAGGAAGAATAGGTGAACAAAGACCATGTACCAGAGATCGCAAGATTGGAAATAAAATGAGATGAAGTAAATTCTACAGAGAAAAGGAAAGATGTTAGATACAGAAAGGTTTGGAAAATAACTGAAAGAAAGGAAGGACAAGTAAATAAGGAACAGGTTCAAGAGATTGTACTTTYAGGCATTGTAGTGAAAGAAGAATCCATAGATCAAAACAAAGAATTCAGAGCTTAGAGAGATAATGAATATACCAATGAAGATGATGATGAATCTACCAATGACAATGATGATGAATACACATCAGAGTAGGAATTGTTCTGAGCCATTCAGATTAGAGACTCCCAAGTAATATGAATATTAGACAGGGGGAGTCTATGTTATATCTATGATGGACCAAAGAACCTTCCTTCGAGTAGCTTGCAGAGTTTTGAGAAGACAAATTCAAAGAAATCAGTTAGCAGAAGTACAGTTTGATAGATTAATCAAGACTTCATGATAGTATAGTGATAAATGGGTCAACATTATGGATAGTTGCGCAATCAAGTTTGGACATATATATAATAGTGGACGAGAGCATGGATTCATATATTGGTTCAAAGAGTGGTTCAGAGAAAAAGAAACATTATCATAATGGATGATAATTACACAGGAAATGGCTCGAACAATGCTAATGGATTCCAAATTGACATATATTTTTTGGACACATGCAGTGCATACATTAGTTCACATTCAAAACAGATTAATGCTTAGAAACAACAATGACAAAACTCCCTACGAACTATGGAAAGGAAGCACAGACAACAACCTCTACATCAAGGTAACTCAAGGTAATATTTTATTAATTGAAATTTGTGTTGATGATATTTTTTTGGAAGTACTAATGACAGGTTAAGCCGAGAATTTGCAAAGGATATGTAGAATGAATTTGAAATTTCATTACTTGGAGGACTATCCTTCTTTTTGGGTTTTCATATATGTCAATAAAACCAAAGAATTTTTATTTCTCAAACTAAGTATATCAGAGAATTTTTAAAGAGGTTCGGAATGGAAGATTGCAAACCAGTTAGCACTCCTCTACAAACCAGTTGTAAGTTGAGAAAAGATGATGATTCAAAGTCTACAAACTAGAGGAAATACAGGTCAATGATTGGTAGCTTACCATATGTGACAACATCCAGACCAGATGTAATGCAAGCAGTTGGACAGGTGGCACGATTTCAAGAAGCACCAAAGGAATCACATATATTAGAAGTGAAGAGGATATTCAGATATCTCAAAGGAGCATAAGAGTTTGGATTCTGGTATCCAAAAGAAAAGGATCTATCACTTATTGCCTACACAGATGCAGATTGGGCAGGTTGCATTGATGACCGATGAAGCACCAGTGGAGCAGTGTTCTACTTGGGTGAGAGTTTAGTGTCTTAGCTAAGAAAAAAAGTATCATCAATATCCTTATCTATAGCTAAAGTAGAGTATATTGTAAATATGTTCTACGAATGAAACAAACTTTGATAGATATACAGGTTGAGTATGATGAGCCCATTCCAATCTATTGTGATAATACAAGTGCCATTAGTATCTCAGAAAACCCGGTGATGCACTCCAAGGCGAAGAACATTCCAATCAAGTATCACTTTCTACAGGAACAAGTTGCAGAGAATAACATTAGAGTTGAATATGTGAGAACAAAAGAACAAGTGGCATACATATTTGCAAAACCACTTCCACGAGAAGCCCTTGAGTATCTTCGCCAGAGACTAGGAGTAATTTCTACTCCAAAATGAATGCTTTTGAATGATTATCTTATATGTCTTAGATGTACATGAGGAAACACCATAAATATGAAAAAGGGGGAGAGATTTATCAGATGCAAAGGTAAATTCTTGGAGAGAGAGCATAGAGGCATGTTTCCAAGCGGAGAGATTGTCACAAGGGAAGAATGAGCGATATGACTTCAAAGCGATACCCTTTGTCAAAGGGGAATATATTATTCATATGAAGGGAAAGAGAGTAATCAAAGTCTTATAAACACAGAAAAATCAAAGGCACGTAGACAGAGGGAGCAACCCTAAGGAGATTTCAGTCAGGGGGAGCATCCCCAAAGGGAGATACCCTTTTCCATTAATGTCAAAGGGGGAGAGATAGAAACATTGATGAAGAGTATAAGCATGAATTTTATCATGACTAAGTGTTGCCATCAATGCCAAAGGGGGAGATTCTCATACAATTGGCTTAGGTTGATGGATAGTTGGTATGGATTGTTTCTTGTCATTGATGTCAACCATTGGAGAGTGATATTGTATATTGATGTCAACCCTTAGTGATTGATGTCAACCCTTGGATAAAGTCCGATAGTGAATTATGATAGCACAAAGGTTTGGGTAATGGACCCTAGGTTGTTTCATGTATAATGCTATGAGTTTTAATATATTTGAAGGTAAAACTATTCTATATGGTTAGTACAAGTCATTCCATTTTCGGTGGTATGTGGAACGTCACATAACTTCTCACAGTTAGAGAGTTATGGCCATGAGAAGTTGTCGAACCCAGGTTTGGGTAATGGACCCAAGTTTGTTTTATGGATAATGGTATGAGTTTTGATATATTTGCAGGCAAGACTATTCTATATGGATAGTACATGTCATACCATTTCTGGTGGTATGTGGAACGTCACATAACTCCTCACGTAACTCCTCACGGTTTGAGAGTTATGGCCTTACGAAGTTGGAGGACCCTCATATGTTGGCTTGAAGCCCCAAAAGGTCAAAGAAGTCAAAGAGATTGCAAAGAAGAAATTATTATTTAAATGATAAAGTAAAGTGACAAAGTTAAGAAGGATTATTTAAATAATAAAGTGAAGTGAAAAAATCAAAGAAGATTATTTAAATGATAAAGTGAGGTGACAAAGTCAAGGAGGAATATTTAAATGATAAAGTAATGAAGAACTTTCTAATTATGGAAAGTGGTTAACCCTAAAAATGAGGAAAATCGGTTAAGTGACCTATAAATGGGTTAAGTGACCTAGAAATAGGTTAAGTGACCTAGAAGATGCTTCTAAGGAAGATATTTAGAGAGTATAAATAAGAGGCAAGGCTCTCTTATTTGACATCACACTCGAGCATATTGAGTATCTATAGGTGAATAAGGTAACCAAAGGATATCTAAGCCGAATTTCAAAGGGAAGGTGAAGAAAATAAGGCCAGAATTCAAGGGAGGATAAATTCTTTTGATGATGCTTTCTAAGGTATGCTATTTACAAGTCATCTCGTCATTTTCGCAATAACTTTTTTTCTAGAATGATTCAAAACATGAAATTGAAAGACCATTGAGGAAACATATCCAAGTATTTGTGGTAATAATTTTATCTTGTGGGTCATTGTATTTTTGGATTTACACTTTGTGGAAAATAGGGCTTGTGGATAGTCCTGAAACTAGTCTAAAACAGGTGTTTCAGGTAAAAACATCATAACTTATTCATAACAGATCCAAATTCAATAAAACCAAATGTGTTGGTTAGAGTATAGTCTGTATTATTTTGTGTAATAATTTCAAATCAATTCAACAAATATTCCATGTGGGGCACACTCTACAAGGTCGCTCTCTAGAATACGCCATAATTCAGCAAGGTGTGTCATTTTTTCTATAACTTCTTTTCTGAGAGGTTCCAAGTAGTGACACCTGGAGGAATTTCATAAAACACACTGAAGAACATTGTGTACTATTTTCATATATTTATTCATTATATGTACATAGTTATGATTATTTCAAGTTAGGGTTGTTAACTAATCCAAAACTAGTCATGTGAGACTAAAGAAAAGTTTGATGAAAATGCTAGTCTCTTGTTGTTAAAGTTAAGGAAGGTTTGTAGGTATGTGATCATAGACACCAGGTTTATTATAGAGTTACAAATCAGATTTGCATGATGAAATTGATGAGGGAATTTAGTTGAGGTATATGTCGGGTACATGGTTGAGACAAATAGTTNTGGGTTAAGTGACCTAGAAATAGGTTAAGTGACCTAGAAGATGCTTCTAAGGAAGATATTTAGAGAGTATAAATAAGAGGCAAGGCTCTCTTATTTGACATCACACTCGAGCATATTGAGTATATATAGGTGACTAAGGTAACCAAAGGATATCTAAGCCGAATTTCAAAGGGAAGGTGAAGAAAATAAGGCCAGAATTCAAGGGAGGATAAATTCTTTTGATGATGCTTTCTAAGGTATGCTATTTACAAGTCATCTCGTCATTTTCGTAATAACTTTTTTTCTAGAATGATTCAAACCATGAAATTGAAAGACCATTGAGGAAACATATACAAGTATTTGTGGTAATAATTTTATCTTGTGGGTCATTGTATTTTTGGATTTACACTTTGTGGAAAATAGGGCTTGTGGATAGTCCTGAAACTAGTCTAAAACAGGTGTTTCAGGTAAAAACATCATAACTTCTTCATAACACATCCAAATTAAATAAAACCAAATGTGTTGGTTAGAGTATAGTCTTTAGTATTTTGTGTAATAATTTCAGATCAATTCAACAAATATTCCATGTGGGGCACACTCTACAAGGTCGCTCTCTAGAATACGCCATAATTCAGCAAGGTATGTCATTTTTTCTATAACTTCTTTTATGAGAGGTTCCAAGTAGTGACACCTGGAGGAATTTCATAAAACACACTGAAGAACATTGTGTACTATTTTCATATGTTTATTCATTATATGTACATAGTTATGATTATTTCAAGTTAGGGTTGTTAACTAATCCAAAACTAGTCATGTGAGACTAAAGAAAAGTTTGATGAACATGCTAGTCTCTTGTTGTTAAAGTTAAGGAAGGTTTGTAGGTATGTGATCATAGACACCAGGTTTATTATAGAGTTACAAATCAGATTTGCATGATGAAATTGATGAGGGAATTTAGTTGAGGTATATGTCGGGTACATGGTTGAGACAAATAGTTGATGAGTTGGCATATACATGAGGTGTATAATTGATGATGTTGGTACATATTGATGAGTAGTTGATACACGATTGGTACATACTTGGTACATGGTTGGAGGCACTTGTTAGTAGTATTGTTGACACATGGTTTATGGATGTTGTAGCATACTTGTATTATTAGAAGCACATATTGATCTTGGTGATAATTATGAGTTTTTGTATTATGCTTAGTTGATGAACATCTTTGAGAGTTGTCTTGGTGATTGATCTTGGTGAGTAGATATGATTTGGTTGATAAGATTAATGAGACAGGTTGTTGTGATAGGTTGTTTGGACAAGTTGTTGTGACATGTTGTTGTGATAGGTTATTTGTATAGGTTTTGTGCATGGTTGATGCACTTGTTCATGGTACAAGTTGAGGTATAGGTTGGTGCATGGTTGATGCACTTGTTTATGGTA
Source organism: Picea mariana (assembly GCA_032191745.1). Taxonomy (NCBI): domain Eukaryota; kingdom Viridiplantae; phylum Streptophyta; class Pinopsida; order Pinales; family Pinaceae; genus Picea; species Picea mariana. Next base: position 47,267 of record JASDQU010711811.1, read on the forward strand.
CAGGTTGATTACAGGTTGGTGCATGGTTGATGCACTTGTTTATGGTACAGGTTATTTACAGGTTGAGGTACAGGTTGATGCATGGTTCAGGTTATTGGTACAGGTTATTTGGTGCAAGTTGATTGGTACAGGTTTACAGCAGTATATCTCACAGTGATAGTGTGACAGTGGTTCCCTCATTCTACTTATACATCAGGGCGGTTGGACAGGGAAAGGACAGGTGGTTGTAGCCATATTCTGGTTGTAGCCGAAGAACATAGGGGGTTGTAGCCTCCTTCTGGTTGTAGCCAGAGAATTGGGGAGTTGGAGCTTCCCTCAGGTTGTAGCCTGAGAAACTAGGGGGTTGGAGCCTCCTTCCAGTTGCAACTGGAAAACAAAGGAAGTTGGTGCTTCCAATGAATGTGATTCTTCAAGACATATAAGAAAAATCATTCTGTGGTTTTCTCCCGCTTTGGGTTTCCATGTAAAACACTGGTGTATTGTGTGTGTATGATTGTTCATTTGTTCATTGCTTATTTACTCTACAGTTATTGGATGATAATGTTACATTGATATAACACTTGGGTTATATAGTTAAAAAGGATTAGATTNAAGAAACAATCCTTAGTATCTTTGTCTACAACAGAAGAAGAATACATTGCAGCAGTGGCATGTTGTACTCAAGTTCTTTGGATGTGTGTGTATGATTGTTTATTTGTTCATTGCTTATTTACTCTGCAGTTATTGGATGATAATGCTACATTCATATAACACTTGGATGATATGGTTAAAAAGGATTAGATTTCTCTATTACTGATTCAACCCCCCCCCTCAGTAATCCAACAATTTAGACTATGGTATCATAAAGGGAATGATCTATCTCTAGGTTCCTATACAGATGCATATTGGGCAGGTTGTATCGATGATAGAAGAAGTACAAGTGGAGCAACTTTCTAATTGGGTGAGTGTCTGGTATCATGGTTGAGCAAGAAACAATCCTTAGTATCTTTGTCTACAACAGAAGAAGAATACATTGCAGCAGTGGCATGTTGTACTCAAGTTCTTTGGATGAAGCAAACTTTGCAGGAAATACAAGTAAAGTATGATGAGCCCATTTCAATACTCTGCGACAACAGTGGCGCTATCAGTATCTCCAAGAATCCAGTAATAAATTCTAAGAAGAATCATATTCCGATTAAGTATCACTTTTTACAGGAACAGGCTACAGAGAATATCATCAATCTAGAGTATGTTAGGACAAAAGAGAAAATTCCAGATATCTTCACCAAACCGCTTACAAGGGAAAGTTTTGAATATCTGCGACAGAAACTTGGAATAGTTTATGTTATCACATGTTAAATTATACCTTCAAATTTTTTAAGCACATCATCCAATGCTCTTCAAGATCTTTTTGCCTTCTAGCGCTTTGGCGATAGCTCAAATTTCCTTCCTCCTTACCAATCTTTGAGAACTTTGCCAAATCCTAAATTTTCCGCATTAATCACCATGAGACCCTGTCATTTCTTATGCCTTCAACACGATGATTTTGTCCTATTTTATTATGTTGTACATGTGGTGTCTCTAAATCATTCAATTTCCCTTCATTTAGTTTTAATATGAAATCATTATATAAAAATATAATTTTCATTTTATATTTTAAACTAAATATTTCTCTCTCCTCCCACTCACACTCCACTCGTTATTTTTCCTCACTTCCTACCTAACCTTTCCACTCTCACTTTCATTTAAAGTTGGAGTTCCACTAATATTCATGCCATTCACCATTCCATTTATGAACCCCACATTGAAACACACAGTTCCAACATACTAATACGATCACACAAGGCGGTATGAAGGAACTCCTATGGGAGAAGGTAGAGTGCAAGTGCTCAACACGTCGACAGAGTGTGGTATGTTTCAAGATACGAGGGCATTTCACAATGCATCGATACGCCAAGTGTTGAGATTCAAATGCCAGCAAAAGCACAGCAAGCAACCAGTGCCAAATACGCCCAGTTTGATATTCTTCAGGGGATTTTTGGATCGGATGTCTGTAAATTCAGTTGAATAAATATTTAAAGGAGCATTTGTCGAAACAAAAACAAGGGTGTTTCCCTTAGGTAGAATGAAAATGGTTGTTTGCAATTGA
>JASDQU010711812.1:6276-24371 GCA_032191745.1 Picea mariana
TAGAGAAGACTCTGTAACAAGCTCAACTTCCTAAGGCCATGCTAATCCCAAAATTATGATGAATGGACTCAAATAACTTTGTGCTCTATTCAAAGGTGACATGACTGCTACCGATATAAGATAATACTCCCTTCCTGCTCGTCTTTTTTTGTTTTTTCATAAAAAACGAATGTTATGATACAAAAGAGGAAACAAGTGTCACAAGTAAGAAAAACTAGTTCCAGCAGTGGAACGTACCTATGCTCAATGCAGGGAAGTGCATTCAGGAGATGGACACTCGGGGGAAAGTTCCCTCCTAGGTATAGGGTGTCAAATTGCGAAGGATATAAACAAGGCTCTACTTGGTTGAGGATGCAAAAATGTTGAGGCGAACGATTTGTAACGCAAAGAGAGAACTGGCTATAGGCTCAATACTGCAAGCTGGGGCATGAGATGCAATCACAACTTAACGCCAAAAAATGTCCTTTTTTATGTCTTTTAGTCTACTTGGTGTAAAAAAGAGACAAACTTGTGCCAAATAGACGTCTTTTCAAACCAATTTATGAGTGTGAAAAAATACAAGTTCACTCGGCGATCTTTTCACTTTTTGATAATGAGTCGGAAAAGAGCTTAACTAAGACTCATTATATTTCAAATCCAATTTTAACGAGTGTGAAAGGGAAAAATCACTCGACATTCTTTTCACTATTTTTTTTTAGACGAGTCGGAAAAGAGCTTAACTAAGACTCATTTGGGATTCCTCGGGTAATAAAGCATCATGGTTATGAATGAGAAATGAGGCTCAGCATAAAGTCGTGTATTCGCTGTGAGGGACTCCTGGTCCTAATAAAAAATCTCTGCATGGGAACCAAATGCAGTGGGTGATCTAACTAGGGCACCCATGTTTGGTACATCTCTACCACTTGTTAATGACATGACTTTATGACAGATGGAAGGTTTTGTGTCGCAACAAATGGGTTCGTACTGAGGGCATACAGAGAGATAGTTAAAGGATAATGCAGAAATGCATGACGGAATGGATACCTATCCTATATGCCAGGTAACGAATATACCTGCCCAAGGTGACAAACGATTGACATAACACTGAAATCTGCAAGAATCCCAGGTTAAAACTGCAAAAACCAACTCGATCCACTTTTGTATTAGTCCATTAGGTGCAAAAATGGCTTAAAACTATAGAAAGTGGGTAGAAATAATTTATAAATAGTAATAAAATAAAAAATTACTATACCATTTTGATCTTTTACCCAACTAGTGCAAATTGGACCAAAATTCCTCCAAGATTCAAACGCTGATTGCGAGAGCATCCGACAACGAAATCACGAGCCGTGTGGATCAGGTAATTCTTGATTTCTTCCTCTTTAATTTCAATGGATTACATTTTTTAATTAGGTCTTAAATTTTTAGTTATTTAAAGCGCAAAGCATAGATTTTGGTGTACGTGGGCTGGATTTGATTAGGTCACGTATATGACGAGGTATACGCCCATGTATTAACTATAGGGGGCGTATATTGAGCCCTACACGTGACTCTGTGCAAAGGAAGCTGCGTACAAGCATGCAAATGACCAAAACGAAGGGTTCTAACTCAAAATTGTATTTGTCTTTGACAAGATGGTTCTTGAATGGAGAGAGCGAGAGCATGAAGAGGTCGACGTTGCCGTAGATCGAGATACATTGGCCCAAATGGCCTTAAAGAGATGTGGTTTGTATAAGTTTTGGGCGCTCAAAGGAATGAGAGCCCAAGTGAGGTTGTTGGAGATGTTGGTGGGTTACTGGGACCCTGATAGCGAGAGCTTCAGTCTCGATGGGAAACCATTGAGAATTGAAGTAGAGGACATTTACTTTCTAACTGGTCTATCATGTTGGGGGGAGGTTGTGAACCTCAAGTCATGGGGAGCAGGTAGCGGGATGAAGATAAAAGAATATATTGATGCCCATTGTGTAGAAGGGACTCCTAAGGTAGGGATTCAAGTCCCTATTTGGGCAATAAACAACTTCAGTATGAAGATCACTGTCTTAGTTTTGACTAGGATCACAGGTTCAGCCTCATTGCACTAGGCATCGAGGCCACTCATGTTCTATGCAGTGCAGTGTGCGAGATCCACAGTGTACGATTGATGTATCTCACTACTGGCCAATATGAAGAGCCAGTTGATGGAGTGCAAGCAGGGGGGTAAAAGAAATTTCCGGTTTGCCTCCATCTTGTGTAGTTTATTTTTTGAGCGGGTTCTAGGTTTGGGACCTAGAGTTGAGATTCTCCCGAGAGGACCTCGCAATCCAGCCATGGCACGGTGGATCGAGGTGATGAGGCGACAGGGAGGAGGTAGGGTACCGACACCCTACAACAAGGACTTTTTCTACTGGTGGCGGTGATAGGTCATCGCTCTGGATTACTATCCCTACAAGGGGATCGACTTTAGTGGAGATCTAGACATGCCACTTCCACTAGGGTCCACCTACGGTGACATAAGTATGTCAAAAAGTTCTTACATATTTAATTTTTTTGTATTTTTGTATAATTAGGACAAAAATATTTTTGGATGGTGCTTAAGTATTGACTAGACATTTGTATGTCGTAGACGTGGGTCCACGACGGCCAGAGGGTTTCCCTCGACATCGACGGAGGAACCGGGGAGACAAATCGGTGGGAGGAGAGGCCGAGAGGTTCCTACAAAATGTGCAGGGCAACCTGTCGCGTTTGACTCACAGGATACCCATGGTTTAGGTAGAGGATCTGCCTGAAGCCATGCAATGATAGGTGGTTGGTGTACCCAGGGCATGGGTACGACTCTTTCGGCATCTCGCAAACGCTATGGTTTGCTACCATGACACGCATCCGACACCACATGTGTATATGTCGTGGGATATTGTAATACTGACTGTATATGTATTGAGGGTGTTAGCCCCATTTTGTACCATAAACACCATATTTTTTCTAATATATAAAAAGGGATATTCGACATTACTTAGATTTTACAATGTGTACATTGATTAGATGATTTTCTTTGCTTTTAATTATGTGACAAATGCCAATCTAAAACAAAGTTAGCATAAGCATCAGGTACATGATTATAACTCCTAGGAATATGATAATATGTAATCAAATCAAATTGTCATTCTAAAAGACGTATCCGTAGGAATCATCGAAGTAAAGTAGAATCACGCACATGGTAACAACCATTCAAATGAGGTACTACCAACTAGGAATCTAGGCGAACTTCTAATGAACGAATGCCATGTGAGATAGCGTCGCGCAAAAGTTCTATAACGACGCTATATTCGACCAAATTATTCGTGGATGGCCCTAAGCATACACCTCTTGAAGACACCAGTAGATTCTTGGGTGAGTAAACCACCCAAGCAGCAGAAGCCAAGTTTTTTTTATGACAAATGGCCCCGTCTGCGAATCCTAAGTAGACTAACGACTTCGTTGACATCTGTCAACCAAGTGAAAACTCGATAAGCAAATCGAAGACGAAAAATAAAAGAGATATATATATTAAATTACATTAGTATATAGAGAGTTATGCCCAAGACTGGGCTCAAGTGTAATATCTTTTCAAGTAGAGCTCATTTTTGGGCTCGGCCAACTTATTCCCTTCATAATCTTCTAACTCATAGGCTCCTTTTTCTAGAACACGTTGCACGATGTAAGGACCGTGCCACATGGGTTTAAAATTACCTGCCCCCAGCTGTTCTTTGGCTTGATTGTACAAGAGGACCAAGTCACCCTCAACGTACAACTGAGGACAGATAGACTTATCATACTAGACCTTAACACATCATTTGTTTTCCTCGATAGCCGTAGAGGCGTCTCGATGCTGCTCATCAAGAATCTTTAGGTGTATAAGGCATTGCTCGAGATCGGAAGTATCAGGTAGGAGAGAGACTGCCAACTTAAGAGAAGGGATTTTGCATTCAATGGGTAAAATTGAGTCCACACCGTGTACTAACTGGAAAGGAGAAAATTCGGTGGTAGTCTTGACTAAGGTTTGGTATGCCCAAAGTGCAGGATATAGCATGATGTGCCTGTCGGATTTACTCTGACTCACAGTTTTTTGCAAAATGGTATTGAGAGACTTGTTGATGGCCTCTACTTGCCCATTTTCCTGGGGATAATAAGGAGAAGAATGACCATGTTTAAACCCCAAATTAGCTGCTAGTTATTCCATGATCTCATTATGAAAGTGACTTCCATGGTCAGTGACAATCTCACTCGGGATACAGAATCGAGCGATAATATGATTGAATACGAAGAAAGGCTGTAGTCTTCCCATCAGACTTAACTATAGGCATTACCTTGACCCACTTAGTAAAGTAGTTTACGACCATGATAATGTGTTGATGCCCCCAGCCGAATTTGGGTTGGAATCGATGAAGTCCACCCCGCACTTGGTGAAGGGACCGACGGTAATGACTGGATGAAGAGGGGTTGGGTGTGAGCGCATTTTCTAAGTGAACGTCTGGAAGGGGTGACACTTCCTAACCACTTCAATACAATCCTTAAAGACAGTAGGCCAAAAATACCCGACTCTCAATTTTTTTGGGTTGCCACAAGCTCGGATATATGACCACCACAAGGCCCATTGTGGCAATTGTTCAGATCAGACTCAGCTTCTCCGTGGGTTAAACAACGATGCAAGATATCGTCTATTCGTCAACGATACAAAGTGTCGTTGACGATAGTATATTTCTTAGCTTGGTACCTTATACATCGTCGGTAATCTCGTGAGAGATGTTGAGGGAACTTCAAGGTATGAAGGTAGAGCACAATGTCTCCATACCAGGGGTCAGACGACGAGACAAGAAAAATGTGTTCGTTTGCAAACGAATCAACATGGATAACATCCTCACCTAATCGTGGAAAATCGGATATTAACTCTGCAAAGACTAGGGATTTCTTGGATTTTGCGGAAGCAAAATCGAGATCAAAATCCTGTAAAATGATAATCTATTTATTGTATTTCCCCCTATGATACGTTGGGTAAGGACGTATTGAAATGGATTGACGTTAGCAAGCACTGTAGTCTTACAAAGTAATAAATAATGACGTAGACACTAGATTGCGTGAATGACAACCAAAGCTAGCTTTTCAATGTGAGTATAATTAAGTTAAGGACCGAGTAAAGTTCGACTAAGATAGTAAATGACGTGCTCATGGAGCTCATCATCTTCCTGAACAAAAACCATACCAATCGTATCCTCAGACGCGACGATATAAAGCAAGTAATCTCTACCATAGTCGGGAGGCTTCAGTAGAGGCGCGAACACCAAATCTTTCTTCAAAGCATCAAAGGACTCCTGGGCTCACTCATCCCAGATAAAAGGGGTGTCCTTGATCCAGGAGGCTCCCCAGGCTCAAAAAATGCTCAAAACTCAAAGTTCTCAGAATTGAATGAAACCAATTCCATTGCGATCGACTCGTCGCGCTGATTCTAGCAGTATATTTATTTTCTCAAATGGACATCGTATGCGAGAGTTATCACACTCTGACCATTTTCTCAAATAGCTAAAAAGTCAAAGGGTCAACTGGCAAAAAGTCAATGCTGACGTCAGCATGAAATCACCAAAGCTATCTCATGATGCTGACATGGCAGAGACAAGTGGCAACATTTGACTGGGAAGATGATGCAGAATTGGACCAATGGCAGAGTGAAACTTGTCAATATTTGGGCAAATGTGGTGGTGCCACGTGGCCCAGGCATGGGCAGCCACATGGCACCCAGTCATAACATGTATGGCAAGTTTTAAATTTTTTTTGGGGGTCCATGGGTTTTGAACCCATGACCACCCACCAAGCCCACGCTTTGAGAAATGACCCAACACCAACACGCCACACATATTACTTATTAAATGAAACAATTTTAAATTTATTTAAATTTGCATATATTATATGGTGGCGGAAAGGGGGGCTGGGGCTAAGCCCCAACCCATGGTTATATTGCAATGTGCAACCACAACACAGGACGTAGGCGCTCCAATTGCACGTGGGAGTTTTGGATAGGGCCTAGCCCTTGAACCTTGGCGCATCCATATAACCACAAGCCCAGCTTGGGGGGCCTATCCCTTAGGGAACGGTTTATTTTAGGCCGAGGATCTATGTAGAGCGCCCAAAACCAGGAGCTAGTGTAGAGAATGGGTCAGCGCTTAGCCCTTTGGGCTAATGCTGGGCCATATGTACTTCATACGAACAGTTATATGGGGCACACGCATAGCCCAAGGGGGCTACACTGTGTATTTTTAATGAAAAGTGGGTTTTTAACTATACAGTGTTGATTTTTGCCTGATATTATGCCCATAAATTGTTTTTTTTGAGGATTTTGAGGCCATTTGAAGGGGGATTTGATCTTAAAAAGAGGCCAAATCTTGAGGGAAGTAGGGATTCCTCATCAGAGCATGAAAACTATAAAAACCAGGCTTTTTGAAGCTTGGAGGATGACTTTTTGATACAGGGTTTTGAAGGGGCAGTTTGTAAATTTTGGCCTTTTCTCATGTTTTGAGGGACATTTTTGCCATGTTTTTGAGAGGAATTGGATGGAGCATGCTTGAATTTGAGAAAGGATGTCTTGCACAACAGATCTGAAGCACATTATGTAACAACAAAGTGCCTATGTAAGAGAACTTTGAGCATTTTAAAGAGCAATAAAGAGGTCCTCCACTTGGAAGCGGGCCCGGAGACGTAGCCAACGATTGGTGAACTCCGTTATCAACCTCTTGTCTATATTTCTCTTTCTATTTTTCTGTTCTATTCTCTTCATTTGCAGCATGGATATTAATGACTGATCTCTTTATTCATTAATATGCATCAAGTAAAATTCACATTTGATATCCCGCAACCAGATAATAAGCTTTATGTATTTCGCATTCAAAACGATCCGATGCCTAAAATACATTAAAATAACTTGCGATTTATCAATAATACCTTTGTTTTTGGGTCAATTTTATGGTATCAAAGAATTTGGTTGTGAAGGTTTGACAGGAATTGCAAGCATTGGATTCTCACCGGAGAAAAACTCAAGCGAGGAGAAGGCCAACTTGAGGCTCTTAACACCAAGATTCAAAGGAGACCACTTAAACAAGAGATGTCTTCATCGAGGAAGCGAGGTCCTTATGCATATGAGGATGATTTCTTTGAGGCATTTCAATTTATGAAAGCCATGGTAGAGAAACTTTACCATGAAAGAGGTCAATGAAGGAATCCAAAGGTTGAAGAAGGTGAATCGTCAGTAAGAGAAGAAGGAGGAGTTGGAGGTGGTGGACCTTCGAAACCTTCTTCTTCTTCATCCTCGTCATATACAAGTGAAGCAAGTGTACATCCCTCCAAGGATAAGAAACCTAAGAAAACTCATCATTCTTCTGATATGCCTTTATTAAAGTTAGATGTAAAGTTTCAATTACCCACTTATGATGGTGAATTAGATGCAGGAAAGCTAGATAATTGGGTGAGACAATTAGAAGTCTATTGCAGGATACAAAATATTGTTGAAGATGAAACTAAGATCCAACTAGCAAGTCTCAAAATGGGAGGCACAACTCTCATATGGTGGGAAAGCAGAATTAGAGATGATCTTAAGAAAAGTGGTAAAACAATCTCTTCCTGGAATGATTTTGTTATTGCATTAAAACAACAGTTTTACCCTTTCGCTTACATGCAACAAGAAATGATGAATTTGCAATGTTTAAGGCAATCAAAAGGTCAAAGTGTACAAGAATATACTCAAATATTTCATAAGAAAGAATTAAATTTGGGTATTCTGTTATATACACAAGAGACACTCCTAAAATATATTGGTGGTTTACATTATTATCTCAAGCACACTATTCTTATGCTAAATCCTTCTAACTTTGATGAAGTATGTGTACAAGACATTCACATTGAATCAATTAAAGGGAATGTTGGTGATAGTTTTTCTACAGATACTTGGCAAAGAAAGGATGCAGGGAAAAGGAAAGAGAAAGAGAAGAAGACAACCACAACAAGAAAGGAGAAGCCTACTTGCAAGAATTTCAAGAAAGTAGGCCATGATGAAGATCGTTGTTGGATATTAAATCCTGAGATGAAGCCAAAGAAGTATGCCAACCATGGAAGGAAGAATACCACAACTGCGACAATTCAAGTTGATCTTGGATTAGATTCCGGTGATGAGACAAAGAGTGTAGCTATGGGAATCTGAGGTATAAATTTTGTTGCAAGTACTAGCTCTTCTAAATCAATTGTTGTAAATGATGAGTGTAAAAGGAGTGAACTTTTCCACATAAGGGTTATAACACATAATTTTAAAGTTGATACTCTTGTAGACAGTGGATCACAAGCCAATCTAATTAGTGAAGATGTTGTAAAAAACTTGGGACTTGAAACTAAGTCACATCCTAAACCACATCCATTGGGATGGATATGTGGTGATAACAATTTACAAGTAACCAAGCAATGTAAAATCAAGTTTGCAATCAATTCTAATTATGTTGATGAAGTAGAGCTTGATATAGTGCCACTGGACATATGTGGAATTGTACTGGGAAGCCCATAACTTTATGATAGAAAATCCATATTCTACAGGGAGGATAATAAATATTGTTTCAAGAAAGATGGGAAAGAGTACATTGTTCGTGCTCATTGCATGAAAACTGACAGATCTTTTGCAGCTACAGGGAAGTTAAAAAGAATGGTAAATGTAATAAAAAGTTTAACACTTATGTCTGTAACAAAATAGGAAGTTAGTGATGCTAAACATGAGATGGTTCAATATGTTTCGAATAGTCAGGAAGTGTCACTGGAGGTACAACATGAGGTTCAAATGCATAATTGGATTACTATTCCTATGCAAAAGGGGAAGCATGTTTTTTCATTTTCATTCACATAATCAGTATTATTGTTTAGTTTGTTGCTGTTCAGTGGTGTATGGCTACAAAATGAGACAAAGAATGTAGATGATTGTGCAATTGATGGTATGCTTACTTTGATAAACAATGCTATCTCAGTTTTCATGTTTGTTGTGATTAGTTAGGTGATTATTGTCCAAGCAGAAAGGATGGATGATAAAGGACACGTGGGGAGGAAGTACCCTCACTTCTTACTTGAGTAAAAGTAGAATTTTGGTGGTCCAAATCTTCCAAAGTGGGGAGGAATGATCCAGGAGGCTCCCTAGGCTCAGAAAATGCTCAAAACTCAAAGTTCTCAGAATTGAATGAAACCAATTCCATTGCGACCGGCTTGTCGCGCTGATTCTAGCATTGTATTTGTTTTCTCAAACAGAAGCTGTATGCGAGAGTTATCACACTCTGACCTTTTTCTCAAACAACTGAAAAGTCAAAGGGTCAACTAGCAAAAAGTCAATGCTGACATCAACATGACATCACCAAAGCTATCTCATGATGCTGACGTGGCAGAGACAAGTGGCGACATTTGACTGGGTAGATGATGTAGACTTGGACCAATGGCAGAGTGACACTTGTCAATATTCGGGCAAATGTGGTGGTGCCACATGGCCTAGGCATGGGCAGCCATGTGGCACCCAGTTAGAACATGTATGGAAAGTTTTAAAAAATGTTTGGGGGTCCATGGGTTTTGAAACCACGACCACCCACTAAGCCCATGCTTTGAGAAATGACCCAACACCAACGTGCCACATATATTACTTATTAAATGAAACAAGTTTAAATTTATTTAAATTTGCATATATTATATGGTGGCGGAAAGGGGGGCTGGGGCTAAGCCCCAGCCCATGGTTATATTGCAATGTGCAACCACAACACAGGACGTACGCGCTCCACTTGCACGCGAGAGTTTTGGATAGGGCCTAGCCCTTGAACCTTGGCGCATCCATATAACCACAAGCCCAGCTTGGGGGGCCTATCCCTTAGGGAACGGTTTATTTTAGGCCGAGGATCTATGTAGAGCGCCCAAAACCAAGAGCTAGCGTAGAGAATGGGCTAGATCTTGGCCATATGTACTTCATATGACTAGTTATAGGGGGCACGCGCATAGCCCAAGGGGGATACACTGTGTATTTTTAATGAAACGTGGGTTTTTAACTATACAATGTTGATTTTTGCCTGATATTATGCCCATAAATTGTTTTTTTTGAGGATTTTGAGGCCATTTGAAGGGGGATTTGATCCCAAAAAGAGGCCATATATTGAGGGAAGTTGGGATTCCTCATCTGAGCATGAAAACTATAAAAACCAGGCTTTTTGAAGCTTGGAGGATGAATTTTTGATGTAGGGTTTTGAAGGGGTAGTTTGTAAATTTTGGCCTTTTCTCATGTTTTGAGGGGCATTTTTGCCATGTTTTTGAGAGGAATTTGATGGAGCATGCTTGAATCTGAGCAAGGAGGTCTTGCACAGTATATTTGAAGCACATTATGTAACAACAAAGAACCTATGTAAGATAACTTTGAGCATTTTAAAGAGCAATAAAGAGGTCCTCCACTTGGAAGCGGGCCCGGAGACATAGCCAACGATTGGTGAACTCCGTTATCAACCTCTTGTCTCTATTTCTCTTTCTGTTTTTCTGTTCTATTCTCTTCATTTGCAACATGGATATTAATGGTTGATCTCTTTATTCATTAATATACATCAAGTAAAAGTCACATTTGATATTCCGCAACTAGATAATAAGCTTTATGTATTTCGCATTCTTAACGATCCAATGCCTAAAATATATTAAACTAACTTATGATTTATCAGTAATACCTTCATTTTTGGATCAGTCCTTCTTCAAAAGACGCATGAAACCTTTAGTGATAGTGGCATAGTTCACTATAAACCTATGAATAAATTTAGCTTTCCCCTGTAGACCCTGAAGTTGTCTAATCATGCATGGGGGAGGCAACCGAAGTATTTCCTAAACCTTAAGTGGATCTACCATGATCCCAGTCTCAAAAACTAGAAAACCTAAAAGATGACCAGACGTAACGCAAAATATGCACTTGTGAGGGTTCAAGTGGATTTTATAGTAATGACATCTTTTGAAAACAAGCTGAAGGTGAGTAATGTGATCCGTTCTCTTGCGAGAGTGAGTAGCAAGATCATCAAGGTAAGCTTAGACTATGTGCTTAAGATCGTGAAACACAAAAGTCATGGCACGTTGAAAGGTTGCTCCGATGTTTTTAAGGCCGCAAGGCATATTCCGGTATGAAAAAGTACCCCAAGCACAAATAAATGTCATCTTAGTTTAATTTGAATTTGATTATATCTTGAAAATCCATCCATAAAAGAAAATAATTCGCTTCCCACACACTCGTCAAGAATCTGATCGATGAAAGGTGTGGGGAAGTTGTCTTTCGGACATGCCTTGTTCAAGTCACGAAAATCCATACATACATGGATGGTTCCTTGCTTCTTATCTACAAGAACGGGGTTGGATACCTATTCGGTTAAGGGAACCAGGTACATGAAGCCAACATTAAGTAGCTTCTCCAGCTCTGCCTTAATAGCAAGGGCCTTTCGAGGGTTGACATCTCTAAGACGTTGCCGAATAGGTTTAGCATCCATATAAGTTTTAATCTCATGTTCGACAATACAAGGGTCGATCCCTGGCATCTCTTCATAGGACCAAGAAAATATGTCTCAGAATTCCTTGAAGAGCTTGGTGTAGATCAAGATTTCTTCTAGTGAACAATCCACATTGATATTTACATTTTCAACCTTGCCAGGGGTATGAGAGATGTTGATATGGATGGTAGGAGAAATACTCGCCATGTTTTCTTCGACATAAATGTCATGCGTATCAAGTGGAACTACGACGTGACCGACTATCTCACTCAAAGTAGATCGAAAGCTGTCTTGTTCGATTCTTTCAAGCTCTGGGAGAAAATAAGAGCGATGATGCATATCATCCCAAGGTTTGTCGGAACCATTCATGGCTTCGTCTGAAGACAATGCCCCATTGAGGCAATCATGTGAACAATACAACGAGGTGGCCCACACAGGCCTAGACACGAGATCCTCCTCATCCGTTGGCGAGGGAACATGATCAGGATCAGTGGAAGAGTCGAGAACAACTTGATACACAATCTCTACTGCTGATAGTGGCATGGCCATCCCAACATGCGATTGTCCTTCACAAGACAAAGTCGGGGAAGGTAGGGTCCAAAGATCATCAAAATAAGACATGCGGAAAGGAATGGACCTTGCAGTTGAGACGGGCCTACTGGACATGGCATAAACTTGATGGTTCGGTGCCGAGAAGTCGAAAGTACCCATAAGGGAAGAATACATTCTGAGACTAATATTCTTAGTTGCCGGTTGAGAATTTTCGATCACAAGGATCGATTTTCCAAGAGATGCATTAGGACTAGAGCACACAAAGGATAACTGATCGATCATCACGATATTCCCTTCATGAGGAAAAAAAAAGATACGAAAGACAAACAACATGACGATGGTCATAACATATGTCCAATTGTGACCTAGTAACAGGTTATAATCAAGAGGTGCATCAAATACCTCTACCTCCACCTCTACCGTCTTCCCACCTAAGTGGGTCAAAAAGGCGGGGAGAGTACCGTGAGGGTAGAAGGAATGATCGTCAAAAGCAGTCAACATGTTCGATGACTTGGAAAGGGTTGGAGAACTGAGAGATTTCCAACAGGCTACAGACACCACACATGTGGAAACACCTTCATCTACAACCACACGTTTGATGGTATAATTTGAATACTCCACATGGATTTGGAAAGCCACATGGTAAGGTAAGCGAGGCTTAACATCTATAAAGTCAAACTTGATAACCTTTGAGCCAGTGGGTTTTAGAGCTCCTAGAGCAGAGAAAGGCATTCCTCTGTGAAGGACACGTATGGAGTACCTCCAAAGCTGACATCGCACAAGGGGTTTGACCCAGGTCCTCAACAATAGAGTAGTTCTGGGCGGCTCTAGAATTTGGATTATGGGTAGAGCTCTTGAGTAATCCTTTCGGAATATGAGGCGGTGGCTTCGGTTTCTCAATCTGTAAAGTCATCTCCAGAGGAGGAGGAGATTCTAAACCAGGATTAGTTTGTTTAGAACTATAGTCTCAAGATCAAGTGGCTACATTGATTTTCGCATCGACCATATTCATACATAAACGATCGCCATATTGCGACTACTGGTTTTGACCTCCACCAACCACATTTTCGGCGTTCGAGGAGCTCGAGGCTAAGTGCTGATTATGTGGGAGTGGATTTGTCAGCACGACGAGCGATTGAGCTAAAAGAATCACAACTTCTGCAAGTTTGGGGCACAAATGGATAAGGTGATCATCTGTGCAAAGATTATAGGGAAACTTCACCTTACGTTTTTCTCGTTTTCCCTCTCGAGCATTATTACTTGTCTTCTCATTATTGTTATTGTCCTTGGGTTTATTACCATTTTCCCACCCTTACAGTTATTGCGTCCTTTCTTATTATTCCTTCCTGGTTGCTGGTTACCATTCGGGTTGGTCGACGATTGCATGGAGTGTACATCCGCCGATTGAGTGGGATTGGAAGACAAAGACGAGGTTGGTCCTTCTGCATACTGGCTTAAAGACAACTCTTTCAACTGGTTTTTCACCGAGTCTGCAGACTTTACATTGACGGAATCTACAATGCCATTGACATGAGGCCCGAGATTTTTCCTAGGTCGTAAGTAGACCGCGGTGCATCAGGAAGAAGATGGTATAACATCCCAGATTGAGATTAAATCAAATCTAACTATTGGGCCCTAAAGATCGCTTCCTCCTCAGTGGTAACCCCAAAAGTAGCAACGTTCTTCGATATAGGAGCGTATAAATATTTAAGAAACCATTCTAAAAGAAAGGCCAGAGGTATAGGGGTCTTAATCAACCTCTTCTATCTACGCCACTCCTGGATATGGTCCGAGATATGAGTGGCAGTATCCTGGCGTAAAGTTGACAACAATTCTAAGCCAACATCATAACGAACGGGAAACTGGAAGTGGTTAAGAAGGACCACTACCAACTGACTAAAAGTCCCATATGCCCCCTTGGGTATCTCAATATACCATTTCGCAGCAACTCCGATGAGGGTGCGTTGAAATAATTTCAAACGAATAGATTCATCATTAAGGGAGTTTGATGAGCACCAAAGGTGAAAGGTAGTGACGTGATCACCAGGATCCTCTCTATTCTTACCCTTGAACTTTGGGATTTCCGAAGGAATTTTGGTGGGGATCGGGGGCCATGTAGGATTGTGACTCACAGGGTCATTCATTAACTTAGATAAATTTGTCATTTTAAGCATGGCCAGAAAAGGGAGAAGGGGTTGTGACATCTGGCCCCATCCTCCCAGAAAAGATTGTGCTTGTGGATTTGGAGGCCATATAGGGTTATGGTAAACACCATGGCCCTGTCCGACACTGATTCATATAAGTTTGGTTGGGCATCATTCCAGCTAGAATGTTCTATTGAGGGTTATAGAAATTTCCCCCAGCCGGATTAGGTCTGGGTTTGGGGTTGGCCAAAGAGTGAAACTGACCTCCCCCAGGTTAGAAACCGGAGGATAGAGGTGGATTCATCATGCCAAATGTATTGGTCAGAATGTGCACCGAGGAGGTAGGATTGTAGGACGAAACTTGAGCCAAATCTTGTTCACCAGGTTGACTATTCCACCCAAAAGTAGGAGGATTGGACCCAGGGTTAAAACTAGGCATACCTCACATATTCAGAGTCATTTGAGGGATTTGAGATCCACCAAATGAAAAATGAGTGTAAGTAGGTGTACTGTCCCCAAGCCCAATGCTAGCATTAGGGCTAACAGTGGGGATGGATTTCGAAAACTGCGAAGTGAAGTTAGGCATACCATAAGAAAATGGACTAGAAGTAATAGGGATGGATTGAACATTGTATCCCGGTGAGTAGCCTAGAGACCCAAAGGGGTTTGAGGCGGTAGCTTGAGCATTAACTATAGGCTGGGACATAGTAATGATAGGTACCTCCGGCACTACGACCATATAGGTTGCAAGAGTCGAAGGTGTGCCATTAACTATAATGGATATGGGAGTTGAAGGGCTCCCATAATTCTGAAGACCAGATTTAGTACTCATCCTTGTAGAATCACAAGTTTGAAGGGTGGACGTGTGTGTACCACGTATAATAACTCTATTCCTTTTAGAAGTCAATTATATGAAATCTGGTGGTAACTGTAACAAGCGACGGGACTGGCGGGGAGTCTGGTCCAACTCCACGATGACTTAAGAATCTAAAGATAAAAAATATATCCCAAGGCCAACTAGTAAGCAAAGAAAACACCAAAAGTCAAACGAGTAATATGCATGCAAATGGGGTAAAGTGGTTGAGTGGCCTCCCTCCCTAAAAAAGGTATGTCTCGCCCAAGAGGGGCCTGAGAGCCCCCGCTAAATATTGGAGGTAACAGAATCAGTTACAAGGTCCCTCGTGGGCTTAACAATCAGTCGGTAAGATCCCCCCAGAGAGGTAATCCTCCATAAAGGCTGTGTGTTTTCCGACCCCTATTTGACCTGGGGTACTTGCAGAATAACCCCTGCAAGTAACCTATGAGATACCTAAGTCAAGCAACTAATAAACGACTGTATAACCGATGCACATGCGAGTAGTCGTAAGTCTAGATCACCGTATGGGCAGGGCAGAAAATCCTGAAAAATTGAATGCACCGCCTCTCACAGAGGTATGGGCACTAGCAAGATCCCCAAATATGAATAAATCCACAGAAATATCTCTGACACTAGGCGCGTATCAGGGGGATATCCCTTCAACCAACTTCGCACGACCTCGTGATTAACTCTAGTGTGAGCGGAGCCTCTTGATCTTACCAATTATACAATGGACTTCTGAACTCCCTTTCTCAGACACATATGTTGATTTAATTGCCTTGGAGAAGTTGTGTTAGCACTGGAAGTCACTCCTGGATTGCTTGCAGAAGCAGAGCCCAACGCCCATCAGTTTAATGTCACAATTTGTTTATAAAGGGATGATCACATGGAGATAAAGGCTCGAGGAGATATCATTCTCACTCAGGGGCTGTATCTGATACGTAAAGAACAAAGGAGGTCTAGAATCCTAACTTCAGCCAACAGGTTGATAAAAGGGTGAGCAGGTGGAAGACTTGGTAGGGAGGGTGAACAGACAGCTGTAGGCAACAGGCTTCCAGTGGTTTGCAGAGGAAAGACTCTGAATGCAAGATCCTCTCGGTTCAGGGTCTCAAGAAACTGAAAGGGGACTCAACTAGATCCTCCAATTCCAAGTCACTCAGCGTTGAGAAAATCAAAAGAACTGATTAGAAACTTCGTAACTGCTACAGTGATCCATTACAACATCATCCTATAACAACTACAACTCAACTGGATCCTCCAATTTCGAGCTGATCTAACACAGTGTAAACAAAGACATGAGAGAAACTGGCATTCATAAGGCAAGAAGTCTCAAAAGTTCATACATTATCAGATTTACAGTTCTTTGTTAAAACTTTACAACCGGGAGCTCTGCTCAACCATCGATCCTTACAAAAATGGAGAAAACGCCTACATATACTCAAAACCAAACACCGCAGCGAAAACGAGATACTTCACTTAAAAAATTGCGTCTTCATGGCTTCTGACAGTCTGCCCATGCAGACTCAGGACGATCGTACGCCCATGATAGACGCCATCTTAACTGTGCATGGCTCCATCAAGGGGAGTAGCTGAGCCATTTAAATGTCGAGCTAGCGTGTGTAGACTTCCTTCGGTTGGTTGCAAAATCGGGCTTGGCTTCTCTGGAAGAATGGGTACACAGAACCCTCCTGAGCAGACTGCTGGTTAGACCCTCCATGCCTTGCAATTAATGATTGAGGCGAGGCCTCAACCACCCTCTCTTTTCTTCATTCATTCCTGGCAGCTACTGGGATTTATCCCACATCGATTCGGTACCTGGGACATCACCGTTCCTTCTTGCTCTCAGGATCGTTTTAAATCCCCTCTCTGAGCCGAAGCAGCGCTTTAGATTCCTTTCGGGAATCATCGTGCAAACCCGATCCACAGGTCCTTCTGACTTTCCTCTCGGTCTCTGCACCCAGCCGTGGTGATCCTTGACTCTATATCGGGGTTTCGGGGTTTCAGACTTTCCGTTTCCACCAACCACTGTCCTCGTGAATCCCCGATCCCCGATTCTCCGATGAGCGCTTCCACGTACTGGCCCTCCCAGCTTAGCTCCCGCTCATATGACCAATCCCTGATAAGACTGCAGACCTATACCTCTGTCAAAGTTTCGGCACTTGCGATGTCACAATGCGCATGTCTCCATGACTCGCGATTCCCCGAGTTGCAACGCACCTTTTTCCGCTCTGGCCCTCCTGGCTTAGCCCTGGCCAACGTGACCGTCACCCATGACTATGATCTTACCCCATCGGTGTTTCAGAATTTTCGATGGAAAAAAGCATAATCTCACGGGACTCGTGATATACCAAATCTCGATTTCGCCTGCCACCTGTCCTTTTCTCATGTGACCTCTTCTGGGGTCCACCTTCGTCACGATCGAGAAATCGTGCATCGTGATTCTGCAATGCACAAAACTCTCGCTCTCAGGATCTCCGATATCCCGATGGCCTCAACTCCAATGGACGCTTCCCTGTCGGGACCCTCCCCGATAACGTTGATCTCCTGCCACGCATCCTTTCCATATGGACGGTCCCTATTGACTCTCGGGGATTCGGGACTTTCGTTGTCTTGTTTCTATTTCTTGTCCCGAGACAAGAAATATCGCTAACATTAGGCTCCATGGGGGATAGATTCGTCCCTGCGATGCTCTAAGAACTCATTCCACAGCTTCAGTTCCTTGCTGTTGGGCTATGGAGTCATGCTGAAAACATCCCGCTGCTGAAAATACAGGCCGAAAAAATAAAAGTAACAAAATAAATCTACATGCTCAAAGGAGCTTATTTATATACAATCCTAAACTAATAAAATATTTTACATGGGCTAGGTGAAAGAGAACTTCCACCATAGCGATTCAAGCAGCTTCCTGGATAGAAGCTCCTTCCTTTTGTCGATGATCACCAACGGATGGTGTAACCGTGACAGCAGAACGACTACACTCTTCAACTCCTCCTTACAGGCTAGAGTTGAGATGAAATAGGGTGGCTCCAAAGCATAAAGGAAATGCCA
>JASDQU010711816.1:5065-21737 GCA_032191745.1 Picea mariana
TTTGGTCTTCAAACATTAATTGAAAGTTGATGAAGTGTAGCCTAGCCTTCCAAGGCTCTTTGATTTGCTCCTCCAAAGATGGAATTCGAATTTGATGATGTGTGCCAAAAATCCCTATCATTTGCCCTTGAAAATCACTAAATCTAGTCAAAAATTGCCCTTTTGACTTTCATCTGCAAGAATGGCCTTTAGATTTGATGAAATAATCCACCACCTGTCTAATTCAAAAGGTTTCATCTACTTTTAATTTGAAAATTTCAGATCTGGGCGAAAATCATAACATTCTGGCCGTTACAGGCTTTCCACAGCACACCTGCCTGAAAAATCTGCTCCTGTGCTGTTGAAAGCAGCCACTTTCCACAGCTAACTAGTCAAAAATTCTGCCTTCTGCGCTGTTGAAAGTAGACAGATTTTCAAAATCGAATTTCTCGGTCATAAAAAATCCATTTTTCATATATGAATAGTCGATCGACATCTAGAGAATATCAGATTTCCAATGGTATTGTCAGATCTTAATTTGGAGCTCAGGAAGGGTTTGAAAAGTTCCCTGCAATTTTAAGTATCATTTTTCCATTTGCAATTCAAAACCCTAAACGATCCTTTGTGAACAATGTCTGATATGGAAACAAATATTTGATCTGATGTTGCCAACCTGGGAGTACAACCTCTATTAGTTGTTGATAATCTTGACTTTCCTCGGCGCGCCTCTTTGTAAGCCCCTGTTAGCTGCGGAAAGTATGCACTTTCCACAGCGCGCCACTTTGTAGAAGACCCTCCTTAGCTGTTGAAAGCATGTATCTTTGACAGCGCACCACCTGAGAACTGATTTTAAGAACCCTTTAAGATTTGACACTTTCAACAGCGCGCCAACTGATGAAACGATCTCCTTAGCTGTTGAAAGTGGGCACTTTCCACAGCGCACAATGAACCTTTGAGAACACATTAGCTGTGGAAAGTAAAAATGAGAATTTTGAAAAAGAAGACTTTATGGGTCAAAACCAAAACTTAAGTTTTGCAGCTAAAAAGACTCAACAAGTAATTGAGGAAACTATCAATAGCCATGCTATCCACCGTAAAACCCCACCAAAATGACGGTGTTATTTTGGGAGTTAACAGATACATGATGCATAGTTGGTGTAAATGATGCAGTAGTGAATTGATCATTATTGTCTTATCATGATTGATAAGGTTCACAAATGGATGAACTCAAAAGTGGTCCCCTTATGGTGAAATCCCTCACAGGAAGACGCTTTACAGATTGAGTTATCCTAGAAGAATGGTTGGAGGACCCATGCTTTTATATGGAATAATGAGATGAAGACCAATGCATTTGTTGGTGAAACTATCCTAGATGGATAGTGCTCATCATGCCAATTCCAGTGGTATGTGGAATGTCACATAACTCCTCATGGTTTGAGAGTTATGGCCCTACGAAGTTGAAGAACCCCCATGTGTTGGCTTGAAGCCCCAAATGGTCAAAGAAGTCAAAGTTCCCTAAAAGAAGAAATCATTATTTAAATGATCAAGTAAAGTGACAAGGTCAAGATGGATTATTTAAATAATAAAGAGAAGTGACAAAATCAAGAAGGAATATTTAAATGATAAAGTATTGGAGAACTCTCTATTTATGGAAAAGTGGTTAACCCTAAAATAAGGAAAATAGGTTGAGTAACCTAGAAATGGGTTAAGTAACCTAAAATGGGTAAAGTGAACTAGAGGATGAAAGTATAAATAAGATAGCTATGGTCTCTTGAATATCATCCTTTTTGTGGATTAATGAAGAGCTTCTTCTGAGAATATCTTTTGGAGTATTGATGGAGAGCTTCTTGTGAGAGCTCCTTGTGAAAGAATTTTGGTGTGGATCTCTTGAGCATGATTGAAGATATATTCTGAGAAAGAGAGTGTGAGGAGGATCTCATGAACGCATCAATGTTTCGAAAATATCAGAGATCTTGACGACAAAAGTCTCGGAGCTTCAGAAACCCTATATTCTAGTCCGTACGCAAGCTGTAGATGTATAGGGTGTGTATATGCAAGTTGTCTGTGTACAAGGTGCATATAAGGTGCATATAATACACTGTATGTCTGTCTACAAGGTACGTATACGTGGGCTATCTATGTATAGGGAGCGTACGATGGATAAAATCATGGAAATTTTTGGTTGAACTGATGACAAGCTGTTGAAGACTGAAGTAGGTTCCATATCTGCACTCTATGGGCTCAGATCTATCACTGAGACACTGGTATGAATTCATTATTGTCTTGAGGAATAGCATTGCATATTGTGTTGTGAATGCCTAGGGAATTCTTGGTATGGTTGTTATGATGTGGCTTATGTTGGTTGATTGAGTGAGCTGCACTCTTATGATTCAATACTGATATGATGGCTATAGTATGTTGATTACTTATGCATGATTGAGTAGCATTCATATTGATTGGTTGAGGAGCATGAGTAAGATATTGGAGATCTTGTATGTATTGTGACTAGCGGCTAGTCAGTTTGGACAGTGACGAACATAATAAAATGATAAATTGGTTGCAGGGGATCTGAGTTGATCTTGAAGGACAAACCCTAAAATCTCAGAAGGTATATGCAGGTTGCATTATTGTTTGGGAGCGTATACGCAGGTTGAAGTATTGATAGGGTGTGTATACATGTGGGTTGTACTTCTAGTAGGGCACGTACATGCATGCTGCACTACTGATAGGTCGCGTACCTATTTCAGATTGACATCTATTGAGGATTGTTGCCTCATCTCAATTGATGCTGAGGGTGTAAGCTGAGTCTTGCATTATAGAGTTGATGCTCTTGTAGAGTTGTACTCTATTCAGTTGTTGTTGATAAACCCCAGATTGTTGTCCATAATAAAAATAAAATTGTACATACATCTTGTGTCCTTTGTGTTCCTTATGATGATGACTTGTTGATGATATATTGTCGATATATGTTTCTGATATATGTTCACATCTAACTGGTTATAAATGACAGCAATGGGTGATGAATGAATGTTGAATGTTAACTAAGGTGTTTTGTGCAAGAGGGAAGTTTTGGGAAAAAGTGCCCCACTCTCATTCACCCCCCCTCTAAGTGTGGTAGGTGTGTCCAACAATTGGTATTAGAGCAGGCCTTCACTACAAGCCTTAACAAGCTTGAAGGAGATCCATAGACACACAAATGTATGATGAAATTCCAATCCTTGAAGAGGAAAACTATTCTACTTGGAGAATAGAGATGAGATTATATTTAAAGACAATGGGAGTAGCTATTTGGAAGGCATCCATTGGTGGATCGGTTCCCTTGAATAACAAGTCAAAGTTTGTAGCTCAAAGGGAAGGAAAGAAGAATGATGCATTGGCTCTCAAGACCATTCTTAGTGGACTCTAAAGCCCTATTAAAGAAAGCATGGGACAATGCACTTCCGCAAGGATCTATGGCTAAAACTAGAGGAGACATATCAAAGCAAGAAGGAGAAGGAAGAAATTGAAGACCACTCCATCAAGATCATCAAAGGTAAAGAATCATCAAAAACTCTTGAATGCATTATTCATAAATGTGATTTTGAAAACATTTCAAGTGAAGATAAAGAATCAAGTGATGATAGCACAAAGGAATATCTTGAAGATGAAGGCAAAGAATTATTTGTTGGTAAGAAGGAAGAAAGTGAAGATACGTCATATGAAGGTAAAGAACCCTCAAAAGCCCTTGATTGTAATGATGATGATGATGAATTTTTCTCTACAAGTGAAGGAGAAGATATAGAAACAATTTGTGTAAAGTTTGATGGTATATATCCCATGAAAAGAATAGAAGATGAATTTTCAAAATAAAATTGAAGAGGGTTTATATAGATATAGAAGTGATCATTTTTATACACACTATAACTATCTTTCGGATAACACTAAGAAGTTTCTTAGGATAAGTCTAAGGCACATATTGAAGTTGAAAGAAATGATTAAGGAACAAGAAGAGAGCAATAAGACTCAATTAGAAGAAAAGGAAGAAGAGATCACAAGACTAAAGAATGGAAAAGAAGATATAAATGTAGATGATGAGATTAGCAAAAGTTTTGAAACCATTGTCCATCTCAAGATCCAAATTGAAGAAGCCAGAAGAGTAGAGGAACTATTGAAGAATCAAATAAATGAAAATGAAGAGTCATGTTGTAAGTTAGAAGCTGAAATTGTTGACCTTAGAAAGAAGGTGGAAAAGTCAAACAAATTCTTGCATAGCTCACTAATCTTGGATGAGATCTTGGAAAGTCAAAGATCACCATGTAATAAATCAGGTCTTGGATACAAAGGAGAAGATACACATGTTGAAGAAAGCACCTCAAAGAAGCATGAGGTAATTCCATCAAAGAAGGAAGACAATGTTGAAAAAAAACCATCTACACAAGGCAAAGAAAATCTAACAAAGCAAGGAAGACTTTGTTGTAACAAATATTGAAATTTTGGCTTTCGGTAACTTAGGAGAGAAAAATTTATAGTGTTTAACTACTGAAAGTGTAGATGTGAGAAAACGACCATTTGTCTATCACGTGCATCACTAAGTGTTATCTACCTATCATCTTCAATCAAATAATGCCGAAATCAGCCCCAAATGCCACATCAGTATAATAGTCACAAGCCAACTCACAAAAAATCCAAATACAGGGTTCACGTGAGAATCAAAGAAATGTACCATATTTTCGAGCATTGAGCCACAAAAATAATGAATGGAAGCATTGGTAGTGGAACAACCGCATTCATCGAGCATTAAGCCACATGGAGAAAAAGCTCACGAGTCCGGGATTTTTGGTTGTCGGGGATTTGGCCGACGTAGATATTTTAATAACTACAACCCCGATTCCTGAATTCACTAAATTATTAAAGGATAAGCTGGGTTAATTAAATATTAAGAAATATTAACGTTAATAAATCTCATCACAAATTCACAATTCAAGATTTCTCACGTCAAGCATTATCGAAGTCCCGACACTTAAATCTACGAATGGTTAAAGATTAATTGTTAATCATGATTAATTAAGAGATTAAGACAAATGATTATTGTCTAATTAATCCCATAGTGATTCTAGATTCCTTGTATGTCATAACTCTTGAAGACATGATACCCAAAACCCCAAAAACCTGAAATCGGGACTCTAGTCATATGCAAAATTGCTTTAGAAAAACGCAATTTTCTCAGCTATGGAGAGGCCTTTTTCCGTGTTCGAATAGTCGATCGACATATTAAATTCATAATATTTCCAGTGGTGTCTTAATAATTTCATTTGGAGCTTGGGAATATAGTCAAAAGTCCCCCAAAAGATAAGGTTCGTTTTCATAAATGTGGCATTTTTTACTGTGCTGAGTCATCATTTTCAAACGAAGATTCCAAGTGATTGGAGTATCATTTTGAGAAACGGTTGGATTATTTTGTTCCTAACAAATCATATATCATTATCCTCTCTCATGTTTCCTATAGGTGTTACTGATTTGGATAATCGAATCCATCTCCGAGCCCTAATTTTCAGATTTCATATTTTCCTATTTTGACACATGTTTGTTAAATGCAGATTTGGGGAAAATGAAAACGGGTCTTGGGAAACAGAGAGGTGTTTTTTCTCAAAATAAACAGATTCACAAAATCATCCTTCCATTTATATATATCTATCATGATTCGAGATATAAAGAGTCATAACCGCAACCCCATTTTTCAGCAGTTTGGCCCATTTTCTATGGCAGAAAGTTTCAAGAATTGGTTGTAACTGTTTTTATCTTTTATATTAGAGAGGATTTCAAAATCAACACATATACGAGGAATATTTGTAAAAGATGAGAGAGGAGAGTAGTACTCCTGGGACTATAATATTTTTCTTTCATGTTTAATACAAGAGTGTAGATTCATTTTCGATCTACAACAAAGATTCTTGTGACGTTGGTTACATGGTTTGTCTATTGCTTAGTTTCATACTATTCCATTCACTTTTTCTTCCTGATTTGTAACATGTGCTTGTAATGGAATTCATCCATTTGTTAGATTCTCTATTGCAGGATAGGTTATAAGTTATTTCTTGCAGAGATCTGAAGGTTCATAATTCATCCTTTGTTAGATACTCTATCCCAACTATCTCTTTCCACTGATTTATGCTTGGAAATCACTCATTGCTAAGTGCTCCTTGCATTTTTATATGTTTTATATTTATTCTGTTGCCATACTTTTTATAAATCCTTCCCTCTGTAATCATCTTCTATCTCACCTCTACTCCATGGATTTCCATTTTCGAAAGAATTTTATTACTTGCTTGATCATTTGACTCCATGCCCAATGGACTACTTTCCGATCTAACCCATCAACTCTAAAAACCTCAAAACTTTCTGTTACCCATAGATCTTCCCACTATTAAGCTTATTGAACATCCTATCATGACATATATTCGATGGATCCCTCTCTGGTTGGAAGGGGCAACTTCAAATCAAAAGTGGTTCATGGTTATCTCAAAATTTACTTGCATGCAACCCAAATCAAGTTCTGAATGATAACTTATTTTTCCATTTAAAATGTGCTAAGTGTTGGCTCTGTTATAGCCTAGAAAAAACTCTTGCGAGAACATTTTCTGGCACCGTTTCCAGGGATGGAGGAATGAAGTTATCTTCCCCGGGATACGACAAAACTTTCAGATCTATTTCTTGATGGTGAACAAGGGATAGGCATTCAATTGGCTGTGATCATTCACCTGGCAACTCCTTGGTTCAAAGACTCTACATGATTCACGGGCGACTCCACTGGTCTCAAAATGTCGGATTTGTTCACCACTCAGATTGCTTCAAGGTTTTCTCCTATGGACTTTACAAATGTTTATGGTTTTCCAAACACTATTCTAGACATTAAAGTTTGGGAAGATGTCCTTCCTAAATTTGGAGAATATGCGGACGACAATCCCGCTCAACACTTGTTTGAATTACACAAGATCATTGATTAATTAAATATACATCATGAAGATGTCCTCATGAAACTATTTATGTTTTTGTTGGAAAGAGATGCTAGAATCTGGTATAAATCTTTACCTCATTCCAGTATTCCTTCATTGAAATATTTTCATATACTTTTTCATTAGCATTGTAAAAGAATCTATTCAGCTGAAATACTTTTTGAAGATTGATGTAATATAAAATTCATAATACAAACAGATCAAACACATCTTCTTGAAGAGGAGGAAGGAATATCAAAAATTTCTCAAGTCGATGAAGATAATCAGTATGAAGAAGAGTTGGCTGATAAAAAAGTAGGATATGATAGCTCTTGTGATCACATTCAAGAAGAAGATATTCAACATCATGGTCAACCTGCAGAAGATAAAGAAAGCAATAGTTTTTTGATCCATAAATTGCACAGACCACCTCCTCCTTTAACAGAAAAAGAGATAAATCTACTCCTGAACAGTCATGTTGCAACTCCTGCTTACACAGATCTACAACATCCACACAGTCTTGAAGATCTTGTACACTCTGTTTTGTTTCATGAAAAAGAGGTGGTTGTCATGTTTAACCATCTTGAAGAATGTTTGGTGTTCGAGAATGATTTAGATTTTGATGTAAAGGTTGTTGATGATCAAGAAGACAGTGATATTTTTTGAAATCTGTTTCAAGATCAGATTGTTGATTTTTCAATGCATAAACCTTCAAGATTTTATTCTAATTTTCCAGTATTTCAATAAATATAGTGATGATGAAGAGGATTTTAAATATTTTTTGTCTAATGAAATTTTATCAAATCCTATTTCTCAACTAAGAGATGATCATAAAAGTATGAATGCTATGATTGAAAATAGATATGAATCTGTTGTTCAAGAGTCCAATGAAGATCCTTTTAACTTTGATACATCCTCTAAAGATATCATTGTTGGAGAGGGTGATCAAAAAAAATTTCATGATGCATATTTTCAGACTTAGTTTTCATTTAATCATTATCAAGACAGTAATGTAGGAAATGAATAACATATCTCTTCTTCTCTCTTAAAAATTGTCAGTTGTAATAGGCCAGCATATCATAGTGATGGATTCAAATTACAAGGATATGATGAAAGAGAGAAGACATGTTCAGATCAGCAGTTGATCATGCATGTTTCCCCAACAAATATTGAGTAGTCCACATTTAACATTCAGATCAGTAAAGACAACAAGAAACAACATTTTAGTCAGTTGGAACAACAACAAAATAAGGTATTTCTATGTGACTTTTATGATCCTATAGCAATTTATATGGAGTTAAAATGGGGGACTGAATTTTTTATTTCCAACTTCTTGAAGTCTGAATTTCAAAACTGTAAGTACCTGCTCCCAGGGCATGTTTTGAAATTTGTAGTTTCTCCTGCCATCCTTTTGCTCAAAGATGGAAGTATAATTAAGTTTGTTAGTCAGATACTCGCTTGGTTGATTTGGAAGTTTTCCTATACTTGAACAACGAAGTGATATCAGTTAGAGTAGGTGATGTATATAAATAATCTTGACTTTGAGCACTAGAGCACAACAATGGTTTTCAGTATGTTTCTGGTTTAGTTTGGAATCCAGTATGGTTTTATTTTAAAGCATTACGACTCCATAGCCCAATGAATGCATAAGCGATTTTTTGTTTCAGAAAGGTGCAAGTAAAGAGAAAGAGTTCAGAGTTTGATAAGGATGATTTCAGGTCGCCCAATGGATGAAGGCATGTGGTCTACTATTCTTGGTGCTTTGCAGGAAAGCACCATCCCTAGATGGAGCCTCTGTTGTAACAAATATTGAAATTTTGGCTTTCGGTAACTTAGAAGAGAAAAATTTATAGTGTTTAACTACCGAAACTGTAGATGTGAGAAAATGGCCATTTTTTTGTCATGTGCATCACTGAATTTTCTCTACCTGTCATCTTTAATCAAATAACGATGAAATCAGCCCCAAATGTCACAGCAGTATAACAGTCACAAGCCAACTCACGAAAAATCCAAATACAGGGTTCACGCGAGAATCAAATAAATGTACCATATGTTTGATCGTTGAGCCACAAGGAGAATGAATGGAAGCATTGGCAGTGGAATGACTGCATTCATCGAGCATTAAGCCACATGGAGAAAAATCTCACGAGTCCAAGATTTTTGGTCATCGGGGATTTGGTCGACGTAGAGATTTTAATAACTACAGCCCCGATTCACGAATTCACTAAATTATTAAAGGATAATCCGGGTTAATTAAATATTAATAAATATTAGCATTAATAAATCTCATCGCAATTTTGTGATTTGGGATTTCTCGCTTCAAGCATTATTGAAGTCCCGACACTTAAATCTATGAAAGGTTAAGGATTAATTGATAATCATGATTAATTAAGAGATTAAGACAAATGATTATTGTCTAATTAATCCCATCATGATTTGGGATTCCTTGCATGTCATAACTCTTGAAGACATGATACCTAAAACCCCGAAACCAGAAAACCTGAAATCGGGACACCAGTCATATGCAAAATTGCTTTAGAAAAACACAATTTTCTCAGCCATGGAGAGGTCGTTGTTCGCGTTCGAATAGTCAATCGACATATACAAATTATAAGATTTACAGTGGTGTCTTTATAATTTCATTTGGAGCTTGGGAAAGCAGTCAAAAGTCCCCTGAAAGATGTGGTTCGTTTTCAAAAATGTGGCATTTTTTACTGTACTGTGCCATCATTTTCAAATGATGATTCTAAGCGACTGGAGTATCATTTTGAGAAATGGTTGGAGGATTTTGTACCTAATAAATCTGATATCATTAGCCTCTCTTAGTTTTCCTACAAGTGTCACTTATTGGGAGAATCGAATCCATCTCTAAGCCCTAATTTTTGGATTTCATATTTTCCTGTTTTGACACATGTTTGTGAAATGCAAATTTGGGGAAAATGAAAATGGGTCTCAGGGAAATGAGAGAGGTTTTTTCTCAGAATAAATAGTTTCACAAAATAATTTTTCATTTTATACACATATTTCACAATTCGAGAGATACAGATCCATAACCGCAGCCCCAGTTTTCAGCAGTTTGGCCCATTTTCTATGGCAAAAAGTTTCAAGAATTGGTTGTAACTGTTGTTATCTTTTAGATTAGAGAGGATTTTGACCTCAATACATATATGAGGAATATTTGTAAAAGATAAGAGAGGAGAGTAGTACTCCTGGGACTGTAATATTTTTCTTTCATGTTTAATATAAGAGTGCAGAGTCATGTTCGATCTACAACAAAGATTCTTGTGATGTTGATTACAGGGTTTGTTTATTGCTCAGTTTTCATACTATTCCATTCACTTTTTCTTCTTGATTTGTAACATGTGTTTGTAATGGAATTCATCTATTTGTTAGATGCTCTATTGCAGGACAGGTTATAGGTTATTTCTTGCAGAGATATGAAGGTTCACAATTCATCCTTTGCTAGATGCTCTGTCCCAACTATCTCTTTCCACTGATTTATGCTTGGAATTCACTCATTGCTAAGTGCTCCTTTCATTTTGATATGTTTTCTCTTTATTCTGCTGCCATAATTTTTATAAATCCTTCCCTCTGTAATCAGCTTCTATCTCGCCTCTACTCCATGGATTTCCATTACTGAAACACTCTTATTACTTGCTTGATCATTTGACTCCATACCCAATGGACTACTTTCCGGTCCAACCCATCAACTCTAAAAACCTCAAAATTTTTTGTTACCCATAGATCTACCCACTATTAAGATTATTGAACATCCTATCATGACATATATTTGAAAGATCCCTCTCGGATTGGAAGGGGCAACTTCTAATCAAAATTTGTTCGTGGTTATCTCATAATTTACTTGCACGCAACCCAAATCAAGTTCTGAATGATAACTTATTTTTTCATTTAAAATGTGCGAAGGCTTGGATCTGTTATATCCTAGAACCAACTCTTGCGAAAACACACATCAAGAAGATATTCTTGGGACACCCAAGCAAAGGTATGAAAGTATTTTTCATGGGTATTGTTATTCATGTAATTAATATGGTCACAAATATTTTGAATGTAGATCTTATGAAAGGAGATATAATGGAAGATTTTATAAAACCACAAGGTGTTGAATATGTGATCAAGTAGGACACATTGTTGTTCATTGTAACTCCATGAGATGCTACAGTTGTAGTGTATTTCACCACAAATCCCAAGAATGTTGGAACACGAGAAGAATGTCCATGATGAGGACTTCACATAGCATGGCTAGAAGAAGGAATGAAGTAAGAAAGGGAGACATATTTGAGAATATGGATGCTCAGAGCTCAAGTTCTGAGGAGAAGGGTCATCTATAAAAGTGGGTGAAGAAGACACAACAACAAAAATAGGATGAAAGATTGAAAGGAAGCTCAAGTAAGTCATCTACTGAGATATAAGTAAGTGACAGTGGTGACAGTCACATACATACGTAGGATGACCTTCAATAGGTAGAGTATATATGCGAGCTATTGTGCAGCAGACCACGTATATGTGTTAAAGACTTGGGAAAAAAGCAATGCACATGGCTTGGAGTTTTATGTGATGGTATAACTCTATGATGCAGGGTCTGACATGTTTTATTGTGGGTTCTGACACTGTTGGCTGTAGGTTTTCATGATTCTATGTTAGATCATGTAAAAGTGACGATGAAAAATAAATCTTGGGTGCATGGCACTAATCCATGAGTATGGATTGATGTTGATCTATTGGGGTACATGGCTGTTACATATCTGAGTTTCATTGATATATCTTATAATGCATTATGGGAAGCCTATGATGGATATCATGGTGCATGCATTTTTCCTGTGATTGGGCTACATATTGAGACATGTATTTGGTGAGTTGATGAGGTGATCACGTTGTACATCATTGTTGATCTATATTTAATGCATGATTGGTACTTTTATAGTACATTGGTAGAGGCACCTACTAGCACAACAATTGTCACTTGTTTGAGATACATGATTGTGGCATTGTTTGGCATGTTGGTAGATGCACATGGTTGGCATATTGGTAGATGCACATGTTGGCATATTGGTAGAGGCATATGATTGATATATTCCATGGATGATATTTTTTTCACATTGCATGATGTTGATGTACATGGATGATGTACATAGGTGTTGTGCATGATGAGCACACTTTTTGTACATGGATGTTGTGCATGGTGGGAACATTTTGGTACGTGATTGATATTTGGATCATGATTCTTTATTTCATTGTTGACATATCTTTTGCTTCATGATGCTTGGTATGGGTTGGGTTTGATGCATAAATAGGTCCAAGGATCGCTATATGGTAGCACATTGTTCATCTTGTAGAGAACATAGGGGGAGACATACCCATAGGGGGAGTCATTCTTCTTCTCATGATTCTAGGAGGAGATATTTATTAGATGCATACCTAGAAAAGATCCCTATATTTGAAAAAAGATAAAAGAAGCATAATTCTAGGGGGAGAAATGGTCACAGGGGGAGTATGTTCGATGTATCTTCAACATTACATCAGATCGATATCCTTTGTTTAAAAGGGGAGAGATTATTCAGCGGAAAAAAGATAGGGGTAGAAGCCCCAAGAGGAGAATGGGGAAAGTAATTATGTCAAAGGGGGAGAGTTAATCATATTGATGTGATTGATGTTTATTGATGAAGAGAGATAGTCACATGGACTATTGATGTAGAGCATGCCTTGTCTACATGTTTGACATCAATAATTGGTAATTGTTGTTGACATCAATGTTGATATTGCCATCAATGCCAAAGGGGGAGATTGTTGTATCATGTTGTCATTGATGCCCATGGTTTTTTCATTGATGCCAATGGTTTGATTGATTGATGTCAAGTGATGGATTTATTGATAGGCTTGGTTTATTCATGATTGATGAATAATATATATATTTTCCTTGATGACAATGATAGATGTCAAGTGGAAACCAATCAATGAAGATGGATCAATGAGTTGTCATTGATACATGATGCATAGTTGATGTAAATGATACAATGGTGAATTGATCATTATTGTCTTATCATGATTGATAAGGTTCACAAATGGATGAACTCTAAAGTGGTCCCCTTATGCTGAAATCCCTCATGGGAAGACGCTTTACAGATTGAGTTATCCTAGAAGAATGGTTGGAGGACCCATGCTTGTATATGGAATAATGAGATGAAGATCAATGAAGTTGTTGGTGAAACTATCCTAGATGGATAGTTCTTGTCATGCCATTTCTGGTGGTATTTGGAATGTCACATAACTCCTCACGGTTTGAGAGCTATGGCCCTATAAAGTTGAAGAACCCCCATGTGTTGGCTTGAAGCCCCAAATGGTCAAAGAAGTCAAAGTGCCCTAAAAGAAGAAATCATTATTTAAATGATAAAGTAAAGTGACAAGGTCAAGATGCATTATTTAAATAATAAAGAGAAGTGACAAAATCAAGAAGGAATATTTAAATGATAAAGTATTGGAGAACTCTCTGTTTATGGAAAAGTGGTTAACCCTTAAATAAGGGAAATAGGTTGAGTAACCTAGAAATGGGTTAAGTAAACTAAAAATGGGTAAAGGGACCTAGAAGATGAAATTATAAATAAGATAGCTATGGTCTCTTGAATATCATCCTTTTTGTGGATTAATGAAGAGCTTCTTGTGAGAATATCTTTTGGAGTATTGATGGAGAGATTCTTGTGAGAGCTCCTTGTGAGAGAATTTTGGTGTGGATCTCTTGAGCATTATTGAAGATATATTCCAAGAAAGAGAGTGTGAGGAGGATCTCATGTATGCATCAAAGTTTCGGCAATATCGGAGATCTTAACGGCAAAAGTCTCGAAGCTTCAGAAACCCTATTTTTTGGTGCGTACACAAGTTGTATGTGTATAGGGTGCGTATACGCAAGTTGTTTGTGTACAAGGTGCGTATAAGGTGTGTATAATTCATAGACTATCTATCTACAAGGTGTGTATACAGGGAGTGTCTGTGTATAGGGAGCATATAGTGGATAAAATCATGGAGATGTTTGGTTGAGCTGATGACAAGCTATTGAAGATTGAAGCAGGTTCCAGATCTACACTCTGTGGGCTCAGATCTATCACTGAGACACTGGTATGGCTTCATTATTGTCTTTATGGATAGCATTGGTTATTGTGTTGTGAATTCCTAGGGAATTCTTGGTATGGTTTCTATGATGTGGCTTATGTTGGTTGATGGAGTGAGTTGCACTCATATGATTCAATACTGATATGATGGCTATAGTATGTTGATTACTTATGCATGATTGAGTAGCATTCATATTGATTTGCTTAGGAGCATGAGTAAGATATTAGAGAGATTGGATGTATTGTGACTGGCTTGTGGTCAGTTTGGACAGTGACAAATAGAAGAGAATGATAAATTGGTTGCAGGGGATCTGAGTTGATCTTGAAGGAAAAACCCTAAAAGATCAGAAGGTATACGTAGGCTGCATTACTATTTGGGAGCATATACACAGGTTGAAGTATTGATAGGGTGCATATAACACACGTGTTGTACTACTGGTAGGGCGCATACATGCATGTTGCACTACTGACAAGTCACATACCTGTTGCAGATTGACATCTACTGAGGATTGTTGCCTCATCTTAGTTGATGCTGAGGGTGTAAGCTGAGTCTTGCATTATAGAGATGATGCTCTTGTAGAGTTGTAATTTATTCAATTGTTGTTGATAAACCCCAGATTGTTGTCCATAATAAAAAGAAAATTGTACATACATCTTGTGTCCTTTGTGTTCCTTATGATGATGACTTCTTGTGTTTACATCTGACTGGTTATAAATGACAACAATGGGTAATGAATGAATGTGTTTTTTGCAAGAGGGAAGTTTTGGGAAAAAGAGCCCCACACTCATTCAGCCCCCCCCCCCCCTCTAAGTGTGGTAGGTGTGTCCAACACAAAGAATTCAAAGCGCTTGCAAAGAAGAAATTATTTAAATATTAAAGTTAAGTGACAAAGTCAAATAGGTATTATTTAAATAATAAAGTGAAGTGACAAAGTAAAAGAGGATTATTTAAATAATAAAGTGAAGTGACAAAGTCAAAGAGGATTATTTAAATAGTAAAGTGAAGTGGCAAAATCAAAGAGGATTATTTAAATAATAAAGTGAAGTGACAAAGTCAAGGAGGATTATTTAAATAATAAAGTAAATGGAGAACTTTCTAATTATGGAAAGTGGTTATAAGAAGGTTAACCCAAAAATGAGAAAAATGGGTTAAGTGGTCAGTGGCTATTAGATACATGGACAAGTGGAAATTTGGGAAAAGTTGGACATAGGTGACTATGTGGACAAAGTGGTCTAGAAGATGCTTCTAAGGAAGCTACTTGGAGAGTATAAATAAGAGGCAATTCTCTCTCATTTTAATCACACTTGAGAATATTGAATATATACAGGTGAATGAGGTAACCAAAGGATATCTATGCCAAATTTTAGAGGGAAGGTGAACTAAAGAAGGCCGAAATTCAAGGGAGGATAAATTCTTTTGATAATGCTTTCTAAGGTATGTTATTTACAGGTCATCTCACCATTTTTGCAATAACGTTTTTTCTAGAATGATTCAGACCATGAAATTGGGAGGCCATTGATAAACATATCCAAGTAGTTGTGGTACAAATTTCATCTTGTGGGTCATTTTATTTTTGGAGTTACACTCCGTGGAAAATAAGGTTTGTGCCTAGTCCCGAAACTAGTCTAAAACATCTGTTTCGGGTAAAAAATTCATAACTTATTCATAAAAGATAAAAATTCAGTAAGACAAAATGTGTTGGTTAGAGTGAAATATATAGTATTATGTGTAAAATTTTCAGATCCATACAACAAATATTACGTGCGGGGAACACTCTACAAGTTCGCTCTCTAAAATAAACCAGAATTCAACAAGGTATGCCATTTTTTCTATAACTCCTTATATGAGAGCTTCCAAGTAGTGACACCTGGAGGAATTGCATAAAACACACTAAATAACATTATGTAATATTTTTAGATCTTTATTCATTATAGGTACTGTTGACAGGCGAAACAGTCCATCCGTCAACTAGGAGAGTGGAACCGGTCCGAGGTTGTCTAAATAACCCAAGCCGTTTGGAATGGACCACCCTGACGAGTTTAACGGCTCCGTTGGCTGCTCTAAGGTCTCCTAAGGAAACCAAAGAGATAATTGATCTGAGCTAAGTGATCTAAACTAAGGAAACTAGAAACTAATAAAACAAACTAACTAACTAAATAAAAGAAATCAAACTAAAATAAGGGAAACTAGAAACTAATAAAGCAAAGATAATTATACTAATATAAACTATTCTAACTATTCTATCTACAAACTACAAATCACTCTTATAATAACTCAAATCAACTATCTAATTATTAGTTTAATTACAATTTATTCACAAATATACAGTCTATACAATCTACAAATTTGAATAAACCTGTGAAACTAATTTGCTTGTTGTCCCACGACAGCGAAGGTAACTCTTTTTTGATTTTATGATTTATGAATAAGAAAGTAAACTAACTGAAATTAAAACAAATCAAAATTATATCTATATTAAACTTCTTAATAAAAGCAGTAAACTAAATACTAATTGACCTGGAAACACTCCAAGTCTGCCCTGTGCAAGATGACTTCTAAGTTGGTTGGAGGAGGGAAACTCACACCGTTCAGTCCTTAAG
>JASDQU010711816.1:28510-38951 GCA_032191745.1 Picea mariana
GTGCATTAAGTAGTGCGTTGTGCCAGTTCTTGTGATTTTCAGCCATAGTTCTCTTGATAATCTTGATCAAGTTCTTGTTGGTTGATTCTGCTAAGCCGTTACCCTGGGGGTAGTAGCTATCATAATACTTAAGCTTTATTCCTTTTTCTAAGGCAAAATTGCTCATCTCAAGAGAGGAAAAGTATGAAGTGTTATCAAAGACTAGACAATCAGGGATTCCGAAATGGGTAATGATATTCGAGTTTAGAAAAGCGATCACCTGACTTGTGTTGACCGTTTTTAGCGCGGTGGCTTCAGACCATCGAGTAAAGTAATCAGTGGCTGTCACAATATACTTGTGTTGCTGTGAGGATGGAAGGTTAATAGGACCAATGATATCAAGGCCCCATTGCTGGAAAGGAGAATCGACTGTGACGGGTTGCAAAGGGAAGGCTAGTTTTTGCAATCGCCCTGATGCTTTTTGACAAATGATACATTTTCGACATAAGGCATGGGCGTCTCTAAAGAGTGTAGGCCAGTAATAACCAGCTCTTAAAACTTTATGCACAGTGGTGTCGCCACCGAAGTGACCACCAACTTCTCCCACATGCAACTCAAGCAAGACTCTTTCTGCTTCGTCCTTTTCAAGACAACGCATCAGTACGCCGTCAAAATTTTGACGAAACAGTATACCATTGACTAGATGAAAGGAGGCAGACTTTAGTCTCAAAGCTCTTCTCCTAGCAGGGTCAAGGTGACGAGGTGTTGATCCATGTTGAAGACAGTGTCTAATATCGTCGTACCAGGGGCTCGCAAAGTTTTGTGTGCAACAGATCAGATTCTGATCGTGCTTTTCTAGGTCTGACGAGTCACTGACTTCTTGTTGTTCAGTTTCTGAATCAACTACCAATTTACATAACCCTTGGCCTCTCACAATCTGCGCTGGGGTGATCTCTAGGTCATGCTCCTGCAAGGAGGTGACCCAGTTGGCTCTTTTCTCTCCTAACTCCTTTTGCACTAACAAGTTTCTAACGGCAGGGTAGGGGACAATGATCTTCATCCTCAACTTCAAAAGATATGACCGGAAATGATTAACTGCCTTGAAGACAATGTAGGCTTTCCGATCAACCGCTGGGTAGTTAAGTTCAGCACCTTTGAAAGCAGAGCTCATAAAGGCAATGGGTACTTCGTTGTTTTCAGAGTTCTTTTGAGTAAGGACTGCGGCATAGGAACGATCAGAGGAAAAAGTATAAAGTGTGAAGTCTTGAGAGAAATCGGGGCTCGTGAGAGACGGAGCGTCGATTATGGCCTTCTTTATATCGTTAAAAGCTTGGTTTTCAGTAGGTGCCCAGTGATAATGGGTGTCCTTCTTAATCAGGTTTTGGAGAGGTCTGACCATTTTGGAGAAACTGGGGACAAATCTTCTCACGAAATTGATCTGACCAAGGAAGGACTGCATGGATTTCTTGGAGTTCGGTGGGGGAAGTTTGGCAATGACCTGGGTCCTCTCGGGGTCAATAATCATTCCATCACTAGACACAATAAATCCTAGTAGTTTACCCTATTCTACTGCAAAGATGGACTTCTTGGGGTTCAAGGAGATGTCGTATTTACGACATCATAGCAGAACATCTCGGAGGTGAGCTAGATGATCATTTTTGTTTTTGGATTAAACGGTCACATCATCTAGGTAGACTACTACGGAGTGATTGATCAAGCCTCTAAAAGCAGTATCCATTACTCTCTGAAAGGTAGCACTGGTGTTAATCAATCCAAAGGGAATTTTGCGATAAGCATAAGTGCCCCACGGGGTATGGAAGGTAGTTTTCAACTGGTCTGGTGGAGACATTAAAACTTGGTTGTATCCAAAGAAACCATCCAGTAAGGACAGCCTCTCGGAACCAGACACTTGTTGAAGTATCTGTTCCATGGGAGGGACCGGATAATTATCTTTATCAGACGCTTTGTTGGGGTTCCGGAAATCAACACAAAGTCGAATTTCCCTATTTTTCTTCCGCACTGGGACGAGGTTGGATACCCATTGAGTATGTCTAACAGGAAAAATTATTTTAGCACTAAGTGTTGTAGGAAAATCTGCCTGCGGACAATTAGATCGACCTCTAGGGCTTGACCTTAACCCTAGACAGAAAAGTGCTTAACGTGGACACTGAATTTCTCTCAAATCTATCTAAGCCTAATGCATGAGAAGGAAGGATGTTAGAAGTACCTTTTAACCGACGTTTGTCCCTGCATGCTCCGAGTCGCGCTCCAATCCTTTGCTCCTCGCTGAGGTCTGTGGGCAAAACAAGATATGACTACTTCCTACTCTACTGACATTAGCTTGAAAATAGATCTATCACTAAATGATAAGCTCATGTAACATTAGACACAAACTAGAAAGAAACAGGCCAAGCTTGTCATATTGATGAGAATAACAACAACAGTACTTACAATCGTAGATGTGAATGCGACAGCTTCGTCAAGTCTTCTTCGTCTAACCCTTGCCTGAAAGATTCACAACCTGGATGACAGCAGCTTCAATGATTGATCTCCTTTGGCTAACTGTAAGTTTCCTCTAAGATCATAAGTTTCACATCTCCAATTCTTCCTCCTCTTCATCACCATAGAGCTTGCTTATATAGGCCAGGAAGAGCCTAACCACTTGAGTTATGTTTAGAACCAGTTAGGAACCTCCTCCTTGGATCAGAGATCTTTTGATAGAACCAATAATTCGAGCTCAACCGCCTCCCAAGCTCGAATGATTCTCCCCTTATTCTTCTCACCGGGCTAACAATTTACCCAGAATGGAGAGTGCTCCCTCAAAAGGGGCATCAGAGCGCTAGAACGCTCCAGAGAAGACCAAGGGAAGCGCCAGCGCTTCAAATCTGGGTAGCGCTTCTGCAAAGGGGTGGAGAAGCGCTACAACACTTTTGAAGCATGGTAGAGGGGCGCCAACGCTTCTCAAGCAGTTTTAAGGGAGCGTTCCCCTTCCAAGCTCTTGATTAAGAAGCCTTCTTAGGTGTTAAGAGATGTTTGACTCCAGTGAACCAGTTTCTTCCTTCAAACCAATCATATAAGAGGTTTCAAGTGTCTTTTTAGTGTCATCATTATGATAACAAGACCCAATAACATTTGCGACACTTGCGACAAGTGAGAGGCATGTGCGACACTTATCCAGTTGAGCAATTTTGAGGTGTAACAGAATGCCCCCCAAAGTATGAAGTCAGAGGATGCAGACTGATGACTGAAGTACTTTGTAGAGATTCAAGCAAGGGTGTAGACTCGGAGAACCTGACGAAATCTGCACACAAACATCCAACAAATATCACGACATGTTTCAAAACCCAAGGCAGGCATACCTATGCTTGGATGACTCAAGACTCAGTAGGATATGGCCGCCATAAAATACACTGCGGATCCATAATTGTATTGATAAAAGAGTATAGCCACAAAAGATACAATGTGGATCTATACACTGATGACATGGAATGATCGTAGCCACGAAGAATACACAGTGGATCTACGAGATGACAAGACATAGCCACGACCAATACAAAGTGGATCTATGTAACAGTATATGTGCTTTCAATCCAAAACTCCTTCGCAACCTGGGTGAGGCATATATCAAAGTGAATTACTCACCCCAGGGTCTTCATACCAATCCCAATGTGGCACGGATCTGACCATGTGAATAGATGTTTTGGCATCGAACATGGCATAAACCACTTGATTACCGGTCAATGAGGTAAACCGTTAACAAGTGCAAGGGAGATCACCATTAATATCAATGATTCCCAAGGTACCCGAGTACATTCCATCGAATGTGAATAGATGAGCTGAGGTCAAACATTCGAGGAATCATTCGATCAGGGGTCAATGATGTAAACCCACTGTCGAATGTGAGGAGGCCTGCCATTGAGGCATGCAGGTTCCAAAGTACTAAATGGTTTCTAAGCCTAATTCCCGGGTAATGTGTTGATGTCGACAGGAATAGACTCGTCGAGGGAGGTCCTTGATGTATCCCCCATCAACGACACAAAACAGACGCAAAGATGTAATTGGTAGATCAAGCGAACATGGACTGACACAGGTTTTGAGGCAAGATATTTGGGATGGCTAACTTTCGAGGCGGACACTTCCCTTGAACACTGAGGCACAATAGAGAAACATGACATGGACCAAAACTATGCAATGGGTACTGTGAATTACGTCGGGTGACTCAAAGGAGCGAAAGGAAACTCAGAGGATTGGCTCAGTGCAGAGGTTCAGTGGATTATGACATATGCAAAATGACAAAGTGCTGTGTTCAAGGGCGACTCTAAGAAGTGCTAGATGGTGTTCTCAAGAGATTGCTTGGCTTGTTCCTTTCAATTTTCCCCCCATCCATATAGATGAGTACCTCTTTTTAATTTAATGAGCTCGAGGAGGGTAACACATGCTCGATATAACTCACCTTCGGTAAGTTCCTCTTCCTTTATTTAACAAGCCGGAAGAGGTAAGGGTTTGTTCCCATATGGGTCTGTCGATGTGTGCTTTAACGAGTCCAAGGACAGAAAAATCGAAGGTTTTTCGGGATTATAGAGTTTGGAAAAACACTTAAAATAGAACTCTCTCAGTTCCTTTTTCATAAAGTAGTCGATCGAGACCGAAAAAGGGTTAAACTATCACTCGAAAGACGCTCCTTCTGACCTTTTAACGAGTGTGAAAGAAAGCAAGATCACTCGACAATCTTTTCATATTTAGAGAGTCTAAAAAGGGTTTAAAGTAGACTCCAAGGGGGCTCCTTTTTCGTGTGATGTGTTTGTACGGGTCCGAAAAAGTGATAAAAGTTTACCCGGTTACGTTCTCATATTATCGAGCCCGAGAATGAACTAAGACTATGCTCGTAAATTTGACAAGGTGGATAATTCATCAGAACAGCCAAGAATCCTGCAATGCCAGAAGCTGCAAACCGGATATTAGTGAAGTCATTTGCACCATTAGAGAAACCGAGAAGACTATAGTTCATAAAAAATGAAATTTTATAAATGTCAATTGATTCAAAAACTCATTTTACCATTTCATTCGTGGAGATTGGTAGAGTTGTTGGAGGATCTCGATTGGAGAAAAACTTGTTCTTCTTGCCGCCGGAGCTACGGTTGATCGTTTTACACACCGTTCGAACTAGGTAGGTGCTCGTTTGTCACTCTTTCAATTGTATGGTTCCAAGATGATTTCAATAGCATCATTAATTTAAAACGTGAAGCCCTAGGTTGACCATTTTGGACCAAATCGGCCTCCTTTCAAAAGTTAATAAAAGGGGGGAAATTATCCACGAATTTGCATTGGGGAATGATTGTTAAGATGCCCACATCTTAATCATTGATGGGGTCGACTATTTTGACCAAAGAAACTCGTGAAAACTACCCTCATGGGCCCACGCACCCCCTAAAAACATTTTTTAGTTTTGTCATGTTTTAATTGTTGTTTGATGGATGTTTAAGGACGTGGTGGTCTAAAATGATGATTGAGTACCTTTAGATGTCATGGGCATTCATTTTCATGCTTTAAAATGCTTTTTGAATTTTGCCGAAATGACAAAAATGTGGGTAATAATGGAAATTTCGATTTTTTGTTTTGTAGACATATTCGRCAACCATGATCGAGTGGAAAGAGAGGGAGCATGAAATGGATTATATAGCTGCTCTACGGAGCCCCCGTACGTGGGCTGCTTTGAGGGCCTGCGGGTTACTCAAGTTCTTCAAACTGCAGAAAATGAAAAGTGAAGTTCTGTTGCTTGAGCACATCATTGGTCTCTGGGACATCAATGAACAGGGATTCCGTATCGGTGCACAACTCCTGACTATCGAGTTGGAAGATGTGTATTTTCTGACTGGCCTCTCAAAAAGAGGGGTCCCTATAGCTTTCACAGGGCAGAGGACATTGTCAGAGCAGGTAGACGTGTATTTGGCGCGTCATTGTGTTCCGGGGGAAAGATTGGTAGGGGGCAGGATCCCTATCAAGGATATCCGGGATCTGCCTCTTCGATCCATATTGTTTGCCATCACTAGTGCGACTGGTAGCACTAGTGCTCATTTGGCTTCGAGGTCGCAGGTGGCTTATGGCGTCCAGTGTTTAGAGCCCACACTGTTCAATTGCAGTGCGGTGTTCCTTCGGAATGTGAAAGAACAAATTTCTCGGTGCAGGAACGGCCAAAAGCAATTTGGCTATGGTTCTTTCCTAGTCTCATTTTTCTTGGAGCGCATCCCTCAGATGCAGCCTCAGATTGCGCTGGTAGTGCAGCCAGTGGATGAGCCTCAGATGGAGAGGTGGACTAGCCTATCCCCGAGGTTGGTTTCGGAATCAGAGTTCCGTTTCACTGGTGATTTCTTTGCCTGGTTGAGGTGGCAGTTCCTCTGGATTGAGGACTTCCCGTATGCTGATGTGGATTTCCGCGGAAGCATGGATTTGATCCTGCCTGAGGGAGAAGATTGGGATGAGTCAGGTAAGAGACTAAGTCGTATCTTGTCGCCGGTTTCCTTTTTTGTTTTTGATGTATATATATTTTTTTGGTATGTAAGAGAGTGTTTAACAGATGTTTTTCCTTCGATGTGCAGACAAGGGAGCAGTGCACCCAACGGACATACTAGTGCCAGGACGTCGTGGTGACGCCCCAATTGTGGCAGAACCAGTTGTAGCAGACCCTGCAGTACCAGTGGCGGGCCTTCGGAAGGTTGAGAGGAACCTCCAGGGCCTTACGATGGGTATCCCTCCTCTGCGGAGAGGGGACGTGCCTTTACATTTGCAGTGACATACTGTAGGGGTGCCAGAGAATCTCAATTCTCTGTTGAGACGTGTAGTGCGCACAGTGTTGTATTACACACAGCACAATGTAGTGCAGGGAGATTAGAGTTTCCCCGAGATCATGTTTTTTGTACGCCTTGTCTGGCGAAGTTGTATGGGTGGATGAGCCCAATATTTTGTTCTCTTACAGACTTTTTGATGTAATGTAAACATTTCGGTCACGCCATATATATATATACATTTTCGAGTATTTATGATGCCAATGGTTTATACATGATGATGTCTGTGGCGTGTTTCAATTTACATGTAATGTACAGTTTTTTGCTTTCCTTGCATCTTATCTATGGGCTAAATACCGATCCATGATATAGTGGGCTAATGAATCTGAAACAGTATTAAGTTCTCTTGGAATGTGTCTGTATTCAATGTAATCGAACATTCGTTCGAGACGGCGAACTTGCAAGTGTAGACGTAGCAGGATAGGACTATGGATGGCATAGATACGGTTGAGTTGACAAACCAAGACTTGGGAGTCTAAGTAAACAATGATACGAGAGATACTTAGGGAGGAGGCTTGGGTCAACAATCCAATGACAGCGTGATATTCTGCCATATTGTTGGTTGCTGGTCCTAAACAGATGCCTCCTGAACTCACCACCTCGTCAAACTGATAAATAACCCATGCCGCCGAAGCGATGTTCCGGGTATGTCGGCTGGCGCCATCCACGAACCCAAAAAATATAGGAAAGGAAGACGTCATCTACGCATGAAAACACAGGCACAGTCATGAGTGGCAACGGTAAATAATTGAGCACGCGAAAGAAAAGACACACCAAACTAAAATACAATAATGTACAACGTACAGATGCTAGGTGATCTAGGCATAGTACTTTTTAAGGTAAAGCCCATTTCAGGGCTCACCCAGGGAAATTCCATCATGGTCTACTAGTTCATAAGCACCTTTGTGTAAAACACGCTTCACGATGTAA
Organism: Picea mariana; assembly: GCA_032191745.1. Taxonomy (NCBI): domain Eukaryota; kingdom Viridiplantae; phylum Streptophyta; class Pinopsida; order Pinales; family Pinaceae; genus Picea; species Picea mariana. Next base: position 36,262 of record JASDQU010711816.1, read on the forward strand.
GGACCATGCCACATAGGTTCTAACTTTCCTGTTACCAATTTATCATGTGCTTGGTCGTAAACGAGGACTAAGTATCCTTCTGCGAAGGCTCGAGGTTTAACGGATTTTTCATATTGACTCTTAATTCGTTTTTGATGTGCTTCATTGACGAGAGCAGCATCGCGGCGTGTTTCGTCCAACTTGGATAGGTATAAGAATCGTTCTTCTTCCGCAGAAGTATGGGGTAGGAGTTATACTTTCAACTTGAGTGATGGAATTTCACATTCGATTGGTAGTACGACCTCAATGCCATAGACCAACTGGAAAGGGGTGGATCCAGTTGAGGTTTTCACAGATGTGCGATAGGCCCAGAGAGAGGAAAACAGTTGTAAATGCCACGAAGTCTTGTTTTCCCCTACCATGCGTTGAATCATGGTTTTTAGAACTTTGTTGATGGCTTCTACTTGCCCATTTGCTTGAGGGTAGTAAGGGGACGAGTTTTTATGACGAAAACCCAATTTGACATGTAACTCGCTCATCATCTGGTTTTTGAAATGTGAACCATGGTCGGTGACGATGGCATGTGGTATACCAAAACGAGTAATGATGTGGTTGAAGAGGAACAAAGCTGCAGTACGACCATCGTTCAGGAAGGTAGGCATAGCCTCATCCCATTTTGTGAAATAGTCGACGGCGACGATGATGTAACCGTGCCCCCCGGCTGAGGTAGGATTACACTGCATGAAATCGATGCCCCATTTAGAGAAGGGGCCGATGGAAATGATGGGGTGTAATGCAGTGGGGTGGGTTCGTGCCTTCTTGTTAAAGATTTGGCAGGGCGGGCATTTTTTGACGGCCTCGATGCAATCTTTCAAAATCGAGGGCCAAAAGTAGCCAACACGTAAGATTTTTTGGGCTGTGGCCATCCCGGAAAGGTGACCGCCACAAGCGCCAAGGTGACAATCGTTCAACATGCGTTCAGCCTCTTCGTGAGTCAGGCATCGCCGAAGAATGGTGTCAATACCACGGTGATACAAAGTGTCGCCGAGGATGAGATAACGGCGAGAGTGGTGGCAGATGCGTCGTCGTTCGTCGCGAGAGATGTTTGGCTGAAAGCGTTGAGTTTGAAGGTAGAGGAGAATGTCTCCATACCAAGGATCAGAAGTGCTGATGAGAAAGAGAGATTCATCGGGTAGAGAATATCGAGGTTCAATGTGTTCATCAGCACCAGGAAGAGCACAGATGAGCTCGGCAAACACCAGGGATTTTTTGGCCTTAGCCTTCGCAAACTCGAGATCGAATTCTTGGAGAATCACGATCCATTTCGAATATTTTCCCCCAAGTACTTGACATGTTAAGACGTGGTACATGGGGTTAGAGTCGGCGATCATGGTGGTGGTGCGCAGTAAGATGTAGTGGCGGAATCTTTGGACAGCAATGATAGCTGCCATAGCCAGTTTCTCAACATGGGAATATCTGAGTTTGAGTCCGGATAAACTCTTGCTCAGATAATAAATGACGTGTTCTTTGCCGTTAAGATCCTCTTGAACTAACACCATTGCAATGGTGGAAGTAGAAGCGGCCAAGTAAAGGATATAATCCTTTGTGTAGTCAGGAGGGTAGAGCAAAGGAGCATGGGTCAAAGCGTGCTTGAGAGCATCGAATGACCGTTGGGCGGTGTCATCCCAGATGAAAGGGACGTTCTTTTGTAGTAGCCGCATGAATCCCTTAGTAATCTCGACGTAATTGCAGATGAAACGACGGAGAAAGTTTGCTTTGCCTTGCAAACTCTGAAGTTGGGTTAAGTTGGTGGGTGGGGGTAAGGATAGAATGGCCTTGATCTTCAAGGGATCCACCCTGATCCTGTCTTTGGAGACGATGAAACCGAGGAGTCGACCGGATTCGACAGCGAAGATGCATTTATGTGGGTTCAGACGGATACGATAGAATCGACATCGGAGGAAAATTGCCCGCAAGTGACCAATGTGGTCGGGTCGGTTGGATGAATGGGCGGGTAAATCATCAAGGTAAGGCTCTGCGATATGTTTGATGTCGTGGAAAGCATAGGACATGGCTCGCTGGAACGTAGCACCAGCATTTTTAAGGCCAAAGGGTAGCTTTCGGTACGCGAATGTCCCCCAAGGGCAGATGAAGGCCGTCTTATGTTGATCGGCAGGTAAGATTTCAATCTGGCTGTATCTAGAAAAGCCATCCATGAAAGAGAAGATCACACTTCCCGCGCAATTATCGATGATCTGATCGATAAAAGGTGTAGGGTAGTTGTCCTTGGGACAAGCCTTGTTAAGATCGCGGTAGTCTACACAAATGCGGATGGTCCCTTGTTTCTTAGCGACTAGAACGAGGTTGGATACCCATTCTGTCAAAGGGACAGGATAGATGAAGCCAGATTTCAGAAGTTTTTTGACTTCGGCCTTTATAGCTGCTAGTTTCTTAGGGTGAACCGGGCGGAGTTTCTGTCGAACCGGTTTTGCGTCAGGGTAAGTTTTGATCTCATGTATAACGATCGAAGGATCAATCCCTGGTATTTCCTCATAACTCCATGCGAAGACATCGCGGAATTCTTTGAACAAAGTGGTGTAAGAAACCACTTCGTCGGGCGTGCAATTGGCGCCCAGGTTGATGTTTTCTACGATACCTTCCTTGATTGAAATGTCAATCGTGATTGTGGTAGAGATGTTACCCATGTTCCC
>JASDQU010711817.1:0-26734 GCA_032191745.1 Picea mariana
AATAAATGTTTTTTTTTTATAAGTTTATTTATATACTAATAGTTATATTTATATTTATATCGATATTTATAGGCTTTGTTTAGAAGTTCAAGGGCAGAGAATAATTGATATATCTATATATTTGATTAAAGGGTTTCAGGGCCCCTCTTTCCCAATGTTTTCATGTTGCAAGTTTTCAGGGTTGATTTCAATATATATTTACCCTAAACAATTTATTCAAGGTTTCAATATAACTAATTAGAAGCTGTTTAAATTTCTGGGTGGGAACAGTTCCCTTCCTAAATTGGGTAGGTGGGTAGGTCCTGGTCCAATTTTTTTAAACTAGGGCTCTGATACCATGTGTAAGGTCTCTTCCAACAGAGCCTTATAAAACAAAAATTTAATTAGAGAAGTGCTATCCTAACATCTTTACAATTCCTTAGTCAACATATAACCATTCAGCATAATTAAAATTTATGAGAATATCATAATAAATTACATAACACAGCAGAATAATGAAAATGCATACCTCTAACTGATGCTACTATTGTTCTCCAACTCTGCCTGATGCTCTGCCCAAAACCGTCTAACCTTCCAGCCAGCTAGGATCAGAGCCTCTTCGGCTCCCTAGCTCTAGGATTCCGTAAGGATTCCTGGCTCCCGAGCCTAAAACTCCCAACAACAGGTGCCCCCCTGTAACAGTCCTCCAACCAGCTTCTCCATCCAAAAACCAGTAATACAGTCTTCCAATCTCCCCCCCAAAAAATGCTCCAATACAGTCCTGCAATATGAAAATAATGCTCACCCCCAAAGTCCAAAAAGTTCCCCCTCTTGAATGTTTTTTCCTCCTCTTATCCTCCTTTCCCCCCTCTCTCATTCACCGCCTTCTCCCTTTCATTAAGACTCACCCACCTTATCCCTCCATTCAATGCCAACCACCTTATCCCCTTTATCTTAAATGGTTCCCTCATTCGATACATTAAGTTTTCATTTAATAAATTAAAATTTATTAAACTCAAATTCATTAACCAAATATTTAATTAGTTAATTAATTAATTAACTAATATACATTGAACAATTATTAAATCAGGACAATTAATTAATTAATTAATTAATATACATTAAACAATTAATAATTCAGGACAATTAATTAATTAATTAATTAAACTTAATATACTTTAAACAAATATTTAACTCTGACAATTAATTATTTAACTAGGGTTGTTACACACAGAGATATGAAGAGTAACACAGATATCTAGTGAAAAATATCTTCTATTGAATAAATGAGATAGGATGAAACTGTAAAACTGTAGAATTGAAACACTTTCTCAAATGGTGGTAGTTATATCTGAGAAGAGATGTGGTTGCTACATGCATCCGTCTGATCATAATGAATTACAATGAGGCTCTAAAGGCCTTTTTGATATTACTCATGAATGAAAAAACCCTAGACATCCAAAAACCTAACCCAAATATGGTTGAAGGAGGTACACATTGAACATTGGGTGTAGGCCGAGGAAGGGTGGAGTGTTGAGCTCAAAATCATTGCTACCCACGACCTTGGTGACAGTGTAAGGCCCATAGCAGAGTGGGCGAAGCTTCCTATGGGGACCTGTGAGATGCTCCTTCTGTAAATGTAACCAGACTTTGTTGCCAACCTAACACTGGTGTGGTACCTTGTGTTGATCATGGCATTTCTTGTACTTAGCATTGGATTTCTGCAAAATCTCTTGGACCTGTTGGTGGATATGTTGAATCCTCTCAATGAATCTAGTGGATTTTTCGATCGCAGACTGATCATGGGAAGATTATTTCTGTGTGGTGGAAAGAGGAAGTGCAACATCAATGGGTCCCAAGGGTTGGAATCCTAGCCCCACCTGAAATGGGCTATGGTCAGTGGAGCTATGAAGAGCCCCATTGTAACTATGTTGAACATAGGGGAGACTCTCATCCCATGTACGTGGATGCTTAGAGTTGTACATGCGCAGGATGTGCAAAATCATCTGATTAACGACCTCTATTTGGCCGTCTGTTTGAGGGTGGAAAACAATGGATTTTGTGATCTTGGTGTCCAACAATGACCATAGAATCGACCAAAATGTGTTGAGGAACCTATTGTCCTGGTCATAGATGATAGTATTTAGTATCCCAAAGTGGACCCACACTCATTCGAAGAAGATATTGGGAGTATATTCTGATGTGATATTCTTCTTGCAAGATGTAAGGATGGCCATCTTCAAAAACTGATCAACAACCAAAGATATGCATTCATTTTCTTCCCTGGTGGAGGAAAGGCTAGAGATGTAATCCGTTGAGATGGATTCCCAAGGATTCTCGGAAGTAGGAAGAGCGGTGTATAAGCCTTGCTTCTTGATAGTTGTCTTGGCAATGGCATAGGTAGTGAAAGATATGATATACTTGTTGAATTCCTATCTAAGTTTTGGCCAATAAAAATATTTCTAAAGAACATCCATAGTTTTATCCACGCCAAAATGTCCTAGCATCAAACTGTAGTGGGCGTCCAAAATCATCTTTGCACGCTCGCTTGTAGGAACACATAGATGGCCCAGGTGGCATAATAGTTCATCCTGAATGTGAAAATTGTTGACAGTCATGCCTATAACCAAGAGTTGATAAGTGGTGGCAAAGTCTGGATATTGCTGATAAAGTTGGGGCCATGCAGATGCTTCATGTTCACAGGAATGGAGCACAGTGGTGAGTGCAGCCAGAGGAGGTCGACTGAGGTAATTAGTGACACAATTTGAGATACCTATCTTATACTTGATGTTGAGATGGAACTGCTGCAGGCAGGTGGACCACTTCTGATGGTGTTCGTTATGCAATTTCCACCATGTCTGTATGAACTACAGAGGATTGTGATCAGCGTGTATGATCGTCTCCTTTCCCAGAATGTAATGTTCCCATTGACGATAGGCTTGTACAATGGAATACATTTCCTTGTCATAGGTGGAGTATTTTCAGACAATATTTGAGAGTGTCTCACTATGGTATGCCACCGAATGACTGTGCTGAATGAGAATTGTGCCCANCACACATGATGCTTCATATCATCGAATGCTTGTTGTTGTTCCTTCCCCCACATGAACTTGGCCCTTCCACCTCCCTTGGTCACCTGGCTGAGGGCCCATGCAATATGGGAGAATCCCAACACGAATCGTCGGTAGAAGTTGGCTAGTCCCAAGAAACTTTGAATCTTGGTCAGTGTTGTCGGGGCTGGCCAATCACATATGACTTGGATATCAGCTGGATCAACATGTACCCCATGCTCATCAATAATGTATCCCAATTATTGGAACATGTTCATGCCAAAAGAGCATTTTTCCAAGTTGGCATATAGCTTTTGTTGTCGCAGAGTGCTCAAAACTTGTTGAATATGCTGCATGTGCTCCTCCCATGTTCTACTAAACTTGAGGATGTAATCCAAATATACCACCACAAAGGAGTTGGTTAAGGGTCTCAATACATCATCCATCAACCTCATGAAAGTGGCTGGTGCATTTGTTAAGCCAAAGGGCATGATTAGCCATTCAAAGAAACCTTATTTAGATTTGAAGGATATCTTCCATACATCAGTTGGTTCGATGGGAACCTGGTGGTAGTCAGACTTTAGGTCAATCTTGCTGAAGAAATTTTCCCCCTTGAGTTGGTAAAGAAGGTCATCAATCCTGAGAATGGGGTACCGGTTCCTGGCTGTGATTTTTTTTAAGGATCTACAATCAATGCAAAGTCTCCAAGTCTCGTTCTTCTTCTGCACCAGTACAATCAGGCTTCCAAAAGGGGAGGAGCTGGGTCTAATGTGCCCCTTTTGAATAAGCTCTTGAATCTAACACCTGATTTCATCATTTTCCATCAGCAAGCGATGACAGACTAGTCCATTAGGTAGAGGTGTGTCGGGGTAAGATCAATTGGATGTTTGACTTGGCAGTGTGTCGGTACCCCTGTAGGTGAGGAGAATATGTCTCTGTATTATTTTATGATCCCTTCCACTTTCTTCTGCTGCAAAGAAAGGCTTTGTGTAGAGGCCACATATGTGGCAGCGACCTTCTGCTTACTGTGAGCATGGATCATAAGGAAGATGAACTTCCCGGTCTGTGAAATGACCTTATTGCATTGCTTAGAAGAGATTAAATAAATATCAGTAGGCGATGCTACCTTTGGTATCCTATATAATTGTTGACCCAAATTAATATTAACACTATGAGGTATAAACTCATACACAACATGAGCTTCCACAAATATGGTTGTCCTAAAATAACACCACAAAATTCAAGGGGATCAATATCACATAGTACCTCATCTTTGAAAGTATTAATGTTGTAGGGAAGACGACACAAATATCTATTCCTTGGAGAATCCAACCGATGGTGTAGGGATGCAGTTGCGGTGTCATTGGAATATCTAGCCACTTGACGACCTCTATTGAAATCAAGTTCTTTACCCACATCTTCAAGTGAAAGAGGCGTTCCCCTTCCTCTGGTTCTTCTGGTTCGCTTGGCATAACTTTGGTTGTAGTGACATTGGAACTGGGTACAACATCGATAATCTGCTTCCCTCCTTCAATATTTGATTCAAAATAAGAATCGACCTCTGACTCAGAAGCCTTCATTTTGGCCATGAGTGACTTCTTGGAGAATAATTCTTCAGTGTTGTGCTAAGGGATTTTATGGTACTCACACCATTTTCCTGTGTCCTTCTTCATCTTCTCATTTCCCTTCTAATGTTGTGGCTTGGATTTGTTGTCCTGAGGGCAGCCATATTGACTTGGTACCTTGTTGTCTGGGTAGGGGCTGCCTTTTCCCTGCTTCAGCTGTGAGATGTTTGCAGATCCAAAATCTTTCCTTTTCTGCTCGATCTTGACAGTGTATCTATAAGTTGTGCCCAATGAGGCGATGTCCAAAAAATCCATTTATGTTTGAATGTATCTATGCACAAAATCGTGGTATTTAAGCACCAGATGATGCTCAGAGTCTTTGATACCCAATTTGTTGCATAGGGTATGGAAAATATTGGTGAAATCTGATACTATCTAGTCCCTTTCTTAACGTAGGGTAATCCATCTAGTGTACTAGTCCTCGTAGCATCTAAAATGATATCATTGTTCTTTAATGGCGTCCCGGAAAGAATCCCATGTAGGGGTGACCACAAACATTGCATATTTATCCACGGGACTTTTCTTAGAGTAAGTCCACTAGTCTTTAACATGGGGAATGGACTTGAGGAGTGCCAAAGTGATATTTTCCCTATTGGAAAAATTGTGGACCGAAAAACACCCTTCGAGCAGATTCAACCATTTATCTACAACATCCGCATCTATCCGTCCTTCAAACAATGGAATATAAAAATTTACTCATACCTTGAATGGGTTGCATGGTCGCTTGATGAAGATGCTTCTCTTGTGGGTAGCCATCGAAGGATATGCGTGAATTTGTCCATCATTTTGTTCCTTTGTCACACGAGGGATTCATAGAGAAACAACATTTTAATAGGATCTCCTGCTCCATCATCTTTCTTTTCATCCCCCATGGGTTTTTGTTGGGCTTTGCACGACCGTTCTTGCAATGGATCGATTGGTTCGAGTCCCAACTTCTTGTACCCAGATCTTGTTGGGGACATGCATGGAGAAAAATAAATGAAGAGTAGACTGCTCTGATACCACTAATTTGGATTTAGGAGTGGAATGATCTGATTAAAAAACTGAATACAATAAACATGGATATATGAAGAATAACACATATATCCAATGAAAAATATATTCTATTGAATAAATGAGATAGGATGAAATTGTAAAACTGCAAAACTAAAACACTTGCTCGAATGGTGGTAGCTATCTATGAGAAGAGATGTGGTTTCTATGTGCATATGTCTAAGCATAATGAATTAAAATGAGGCTCTAGAGGCCTTTTTGATATTACTCATGAATTCCCAAGCCCTATACATCCAAAAACCTAACCCTAGGAAGTGAAACGTCAAAAGTCACGTGGGCCCCTATGGGCAAGTTGGTACCTCAACTTCTCGGGGTTGTAACGTTTGCATACGACCTCCGTTTTAGGCGCATGATAGCCCGTTGGAAAAGTATTTCAGAGAAATACACATTCCACCATCAAACTCTGACTCCATCTACAATTTGATTGTGGCGAGCCAAAAAAACATTGTTTAGGCCTCCAAAATAGCCCTGTAAGTACAACAAGATGTGTTGACATGAGAACATACAAAATAATCCAGTTGGATTAGGTGAGAGGCCACCAATATCCACTTGGAAGATGTGTAGGGCTTTAGACAACCCAAAAGTGTAGAACCCACAATTACAAATAAGCACAAAAGAATGTGCTGAATTAAAAATGGATAAGAGGAACCAGTTGGAATAGGTGGGTGGCTAGCAATAGCCAACTGGATCAATATTAGATGCAATTTTATTTTCCCTTCTTCTCCCCCCCTTTGGAGTATGAGGTATCCTCATTGGATTTAGGATTTGGGACTTTCTTTCAATCTGGGTCTTTATTTCCTTTGTTTTTATTGTTTGTCTTGCTACNTATTTTTCTTGAGTGAAAGTGAGATAAAAATTATCCAAGGATGGCATCTTCCATGTGGTTCCCATATCTAGTTTTGTAGTATAGAAGGAAGATACAAACACTGAGTATTGTGGACTTGGTTTTGACAGAACATAGAGTATCAAGTGCTCCTTTGTATTATTAATATCACAAAAAATGAGCTCAAATAACATGAATTTAATCTTAGTTAAAAATTCATGAATAGTGTTGAATTTACCTGGGCTCTATACAATGAGCTCGTTGATATCCAATTGGTGTCTCCTCATCATATTTTTCTTATCGAACTTATCAAAAATACCCTCTAGGATGGTACATATTTGTTTAAATGTTTTATTATTTGTGATATGAAACTAAATATATGGATACATTGAAAGGAAAAACAACCCATTGACTTCATTCATCCTGTTAAAGTACTTCGCTTTATCCACTGCATAGTTTGGTTCATCTTCATGCCCCATAGTAATCTTATAAATACCCTTACTCCTCAAGAGAATACTTTGTTTAGACTTCCACTCATGGTATTTGAATGGAGTAATAATAGCATCCCGGGGCTGATCCATATTATATATTGTGGTTTCTCTTGATGTGTCTTCTTCCTGCAAAAAAACATATGGTCCTCCTAGAATCCATGTTTCTCTTATACCATGTAAAATTTGATGATCACTTGCAAGAGATCAAAGAGATATAGAAATATAATGAATAAAAATATTCTTAAAAAAATCACAAGAGAGAAATAAAGGATACAATGAGAAGAGAAAAATATTGGAGTATGTAAGTAATTTCTCATTAATTACGAATTGAATGAAAAATATGAGTACATAAAGCAATTCAAATTCTAAATGAGGCAATTAGAATTGTATGAGTGATGAATGGAGACCTAGTTTTACTTAACTTATAGTTTATATTCCCTGATTAGCCATGCAATCTCTCAATAATGAGTAAACTATCTCACAACTACCCAGAATGACAAGTGGTGGTTCAATTTTCTAAAAAGTGGATATAATCTATGAATAAATCATGTAAAATAGTAAACATCTAAAGATACCATAGTAAATAATTTCCCTTCCTTGATTCATGGGATAAGGTTCCTTGAATCACTCAAGGAACTCAAACATAGAAAATAGAATCTTAAAAACATGGAATAAGATCCTAAAATGAAGGAAAAGGTGGGAAGTGCACCTTCACTAACCAATAACAATAGATTCCCCCTTAAATATGGGGATGAAGTGATCCTATGGATAATGTGGTTAAAATTAGTCAAAATTGGACCATTAGAATCATGACACCAAGATATAAAGTACCTACATGAGAGATTAATGATAAGGATATGGAGAACAAGATCTAACAAATATATTGTACAAGCCATGTCTTAATCAGATTAGGACAAAGGAATAACTTGGATATGTTTTGGATTGTGGCACTAGGATAACATATGTGTATTGGGATTTCATATTAATACCACTCAACATAGAACAATCAAATTGAGTTTGAAAATTATTGATAGTCTATGTCAACATTCCAAATGAGAGTGCACATGAATGCATGTAGTTTTTAAATGGAAAACACTTTGATATAGTAAGTTCCTAACAAAAATACAAGTGAAGAAATGTATTTTTCAACATTGCAAATGCCAATACGCACCTTACCAAGTGCAAAAGAAACATGGATGAACATATTATCAAAGACCTAGGGAACATATAGTATTTAGTTTAATGTACTCAATGTATCCATCCTTCAAGGATGAAGCATTTCCAAGAGAAGATACCTTGTAATATACCTAAAGTATATTGTCACCCCCTTTTATTTGTAATTAACCTAAATATATAATTGTACTTAACTATTATAAGTAATTCAAAGCACATCATGTCCATGTGAAGGGTTGCATCCCATTTATTATTTGGTAAATATAATTTTGTCCACTTATTGATTTAAAATGCCAACGAATAATAAAAGTATATATTTATTTATTTTGGTTTTCTCTAGACTTCCTCAAATATTCCTAGTACTATTAAACCTTCTACTAACAGTAAAGATTCTATGGAGTACAACATCGTTGAAGACCTAAAGAAGATCAAATAAAACATATCAATCATTGACATATGCAAGAGAAAACATCAATGAAATTTCTTGCAAAAATATTTAAAGAACACATATATGTAACCAATAGCTACTACCAAAAGTTTAATAAAACAAGTAACAGTTTGCAGAATGCAACAATCAATGTTACTCTTTCGAGAAATGTCCAAAATCGCTAACTTCCCCATTTTTGTTGACCTTTAAAATATTCAATAAAAATATACATAATTCAGAATATACATAATTGTTTGGTATATTTGGGACCATGTTAAAATGTTATGCCTTATTATGTTTGTAGAAAGTTGAATGTAATTCCAACAAAGTGCTCAACACTCATAATTCATCTTGATAGATTAGAGGTAAAAGTGATAGGTGAACTAAAGTTGTTTTAATACAAATAGATTCTAACCAAAATTTCCATCAAGTCATAGATATTATCATAGTGGAAATCCCTAAAGCATATGACCTTTTTCTTAGTAGGTATTGGTCACATGAGTTACAAGGGTACTTCACCTTCGACTAGTCACACTTATGGCTTCCAAGGATTGGAAAACCAAACAAGATAAGAATCATCAAAGAGAAATACAGGAAACATATCATGAATAATCTCAAAGAGACAAATGAGCCTTCATCTTCAGAATTTCTGATTACAGGAAATTATACTTTATACTCCTATTTCAGTAACTTTATCACTGAAACTTCGAATATACCGAAAAATAAATAATGAGAACTATCTTAGGAAACTTCCTCTACCCACTCCTATAAGGACTACTATCTATCCTTATTGGTATAGATATATTAGGAAGTAGATTTCTTTAGAAACTAAATGGATAATCTCATGGTGCACTTGGAAGATCTAATCCTCTAGATCCTAGAAGTTGACTAATCTCTATAGCAACATTCCTTGACTATGCATGTTTTGAGTCTTGAAGAATTTCATCAACCCATAATTGTGTAATGAATCCATTGTTGGTTGGTATTGTAGTCTAGATACATCTACAACCTCATTCTCTCTTTCCTTCCACTCGATTATCCTATCTAATCCTTCAGAATCCCTAGGGAAAACCATATTAGTTTTCTTGTTGAGTTTTAATTTTTTCTATCTATAAGGCTACACTGCACATGTTCTTGGTAACATGTGTGGTTGGCCATTCTTTTACCATGCAATAGTCATATCTAGGGTTGTATGGTTGTGACTATTAGGTGTTGAACCCATGGTTGCACATTTACAAGCCAAGAGGGATTCAATCCCCAATAAAAAAATCAACCAAAAAAATATAATAGATATAAATGATGAGAATGATATGAAGGCCTACATGGTCTAGACGAATTGCAAAACCACTAATTGAATCTCTCATAATTTACACTGAAATTTTGGAGGGTAAATGGTTTTTTCACCATAGGGTGAAATTCACAATGTCAAATGGTAACAAATGACTTATTTTTCCTCATTTAGACAAGTTTTATGCCATTTTTGGCCTAAAAACGACATTTAAGGCCAAAAATGGCGTTTTTCACCATTTTGTTATGGAAAAATCCATTTTGACTCCCTTTTCATGTGCAAAATTTCACGAAGGAGATTTATATCATTATTTAACCATTGGATTAGGTGTTTTTGATGATTTTTCAAGACTAAAGAGATATCACTTTAATGTTCTTATGCATTGACTTTCTAGACTTTTGGGGTAAATGTTTTCAAACTAGAATCTCGTGATAGTTTTTTCACTTGTATTTGGAACATTTAACCTGAAATGGTGTCGACATCATGTCTTGGGGTTTATCCCATCAAGTTCCATCATTCTCTCTTTATATTTGTTCTAAGGTCACAACTTGTTTGTCAGTGTATACCCTATATGGGATACTTTAACTAGTACTCTTTTTACCATTTGGTGCCCATGTTGAGCTTTCTTTATAGTCCCAAGAGCCTTGTTAGTTTCACCATTACTTGGAATTTGAGACTACATACTTATTTATTATTGTTTCTAGCCATTATTTATTATTTGTTATTGTTTCTAGTGAAAGACTCGTTAGAATGGTGGCAGCTTTATCTCTGAGAAGAGATCTGATGAATATGCTCATTCATAATATGATGATTACAATGAGGCTTTGAAGGCCTTTTTATTATAAACATGAATTCCAAAACCCTAGACATTCAAAAACCTAACCCTAGGAGATGAAGCGTCAAAAGTCATATGGGTCCCGTTGGGGTAAGTTAGTACATTAAGTTCCCAGGGTTGTAAATTTTGCATACGATCTTAGTTTTAGGTGCATGATAGCCCATTGGAAAGGTCTTTTCTATAACTACACATTATTCCATTAAACTCTAAATCTGTCTACAGTTTGACTATGGCAAGACAAGAAAACACTGTTTAGATCCCCAAAATGGACCTGGAAGTACATAAAGATGTACTAACATGAAAAATTCCAAAATAATCCAGTTGGAATAGGTGGGAGGCCACCAATATCCACCTGCATGTTGGGTAGGAATTTAGGATAGCCTCGTAAGTGCATAACCCACAATTATAAAGAAATGTCCCCATTACAGAGAAACGTGTTGAACTAAAAAACTATCAAGATGAGGCAACTAGAATTTGGAATAGGTGGGTGCCACCAATATCCACATGGATCAATCCTCCACCATTAGGAAGCAATGGTCACCATTGCATTGAGTGCCCATGGAAGAGGGGATGACATTTTCTGAATCTGAATCTTGGGGAGATGCATGCCTTGTTGGATAAGTTGTGTTTCTTAGTCTGTGGAAGGTTGTCATGAACTTGTTGCTGGTGGGGTTGAATCTATTCTACCAACCTATTGTCTCTGGGCTTGACGGGGAATTTTGTAGGCACCAGTGTAGGTGAAGAAAAAATATATGCTTTCTCTTTTGAAATCTTCTTCTGCTAGATAAAAGGTGTTGCGGTTGCAATGGTTGTAGTGGCTTTCTATGCATCCTTTGAATAGACTATGAACATGATGAATTTTGCAGTATGATAGATTACCTTGGGACACTATTTTGGTGGAAAATTAGCCGTAACTACCTCTGGTATCCTGTAGAGATGACCCCCAAAGTAATAATTATACTATGGGGTCGAGATTCATAAAAAACATGATGTTTCCACATATATGGTTGGCCCAAAAAAACATCACAGACATCAAGAGGGGAAACATCACACACTACCTCATCCTTGAAGGGATGGATGCCATAGGACATGCGACATTGCTAGATGAAACAAGATCTCATCCCCGGTGAAGCCACCCAATGTTGTATGGCTACGGGTGTGGTTTTATCGACAACCCCAAATGTTTGATGATCTCAGCTGGCTACCACTATCAACAATGCAACTTCGACACTATTTGGATCTTCTCTTTCCGCAATGTAGTCCATCTCATGTACTGGTATTCATAGTTATCACTAGGGTAGTATTTTTCCTTGACCGCATCCACAAAAAATCCCAAGTGGGCTCAACCTCATATATTTCATATTATTCTATGGAAATTTTCTCCCAGTAAGTTTCCCACCAATGTTTGACATGGGTGAGAGCCTTGAGGAGTGTGAAGGTGATATTTTCCCTATCATAAAAATTGTGAACAAAGAAATAAAATTTGAGCAGATTCAACCATTTTTCTAAGGCATTCGCACCTATCTGACCTTCAAAAATGGGAATATCAAAATTAACGTGTACCTTGAAGGGAGAGGTTCCTCCAAAGTGGTCGCTTGATGAATATGCACGTGTTGTTATCGATAGGTGTTGAAGGATGTGGGAAAAATTATCCATCATTTAATCCCTCTGTCATGTGATAACTTGCTCAAGAAATAGGTTAATAGAATCTTCTGCTCCACCGTTTTTCTTTTCTATTGCCATAGATGGTTTATTGGGAGTGCGATAATGATTTTAATCAAGAGAGACAAGCTCAACACCCAACTTGATATACTCAAACCTTGTCAAGGACATGCACTAAAAAATTACCAAGAGGAGCATGCTCTGATACCACTGATCCAGATTATTTTCGGAACAAAATGAAAGCATATATATTAGAATGAAATACACATAAAAATTTCTAGAAACAACGAAATACACCAATACTTGATTTCTATTAATGAAATAAATGTATAGAGACTGTAAAAATACATAATGCAAGACTTGCTAGAATGGTGGTATCTTTATCTCTGAGAAGAGATGTGACGACTACGATCATTCGTAAGATGATGATTAGAATGAGGCTCTAAAGGAATTTTTATGATAAACATGAATTCCAAAACCCTAGACATTCAAAAACCTAACCCTAGGAGATGAAGCACCAAAAGTCTTGTGGGCCCCATTGGGGTAAGCTAGTACATTAACTTCCCACGATCGTAACTTTTTCAAACGATCTTTGTTTTAGGCACGTGATAGCCCGTTGGAAAGGTATTTTCGAGAACTATGCATTATGCCATCAAAATCTAACTTTTTCTACAATTTTACTGTGGAAATCCAAGAAAACACTGCTTAGAGCCCCAAAACGACTCTAGAAGTACATAAATATGTACTGACATGAAAATTTCCAAAATAAGCCAGTTGGAATATGTGGGTGGCAACCAATATCCACGTGGATTCTATGTAGGGATTCAAGACAACCCTATAAGTGCATAACAGACAATTACAAAGAAATTTCCCCATTACAGAGAAATGTTTTGAATTTAAAACAGTCAAGATGAGCCAGTTGGAATTTGGAATGGGTGGGTGGCCACCAATATCCACCTAGATTAGAATCCCTAATGGAAAGTCCCAATTAGACCTACTCTTCTTTTGTATAACGTTTCCAACCAATATGTGGGTCTGTTTTCCACTCTAAAATATTTTATAATATGAATTTGATAATAAAATGTTCTCAGATGAATTAAAACATGAATTAAAAATCTAAATAACACTATCTAAAAATATTCTAACCTTATTCTATATCTACCTATCTTATCGTGGTAAGGAGCAAGCTAAATAATATGGGCACAGTGAAAGATATCATAACTAGAGAAAGAATAAGTTCATATATTCAAGTAATGGACATAACAATAATTAATTACATATTACATCCATGACATGTTTCTATACTCATAAGGAAATCCATGACAAAAGAAATATCAAGAACAAAGTGAAGAAATAATTCATGCAAAAATGTTCCATAACATTCACAAAGTATACATATGAACCAAGAAGAATATTAAACACACACATATGAATCATAAATATCCAATATGTCTCATTCTCTATGCATTCAACCATAAAAATATTGTTCTGATATACAGCAAACCAAAATATCTTTCTCTTTCACAATTCCCTCTTTTATAAAACAAGAGGGATTGTTTACATTTAGTAACTACCATGATGTTAGAGGATAGTTCATACTCATCATTTCACATTCCTTATTCATATTTTACACAAGTGAGAAAAAATAAAATGGGAAGGATCAATTACAAAATGAAACAATCATGAGAGTCTCTGCAGTTCCATTCTATCTCTATATTATTTCCATAGCGGATAGTCTTCCAACATTTTTTCCATCTTACTCAACTGCATTTTCTCCAAATATATCTCTCCATCACATATCTTAGTTGTTACTTCCATATTCAATCCCTCCTTAGTCTTCTTCATGAAATATTTGGACAACGTGATCAGTCTAATTGGCTTCAACAAATAATCATTTAAGACCTATTTGGTAACCTTTGTAATCTGCTTAATAACTCCCTGGTTGACATCCCTTCTATATTAAACTTTGACTATTGTTACTTCACCAGGGTTTCCATCATCAATATTTTTGGGAATAACCTCCATCTTGAATTCTTCTAGTATTTCATCGAAGGCATTCCATAATCTCTTGTAGGCATTTGTCACTGTCTTTTGAATTTTTTTTATATCCTCTAAGAGAGGTTTCCAAGTATCAAAAAAGACCTATTATTATATCTTCTGTTTGTTAGTGGAGTGGAAAGGTACTTGGTGGGTCTTAGTATACACTTTTACAATACACAATTCTGTCAAAGGAATCCATATCCTTTTGATACTTATCCCTCATTTCTTCCATCTGGTCCTGTAGCTTTATTTGATCATCTTTGTTTTTTTGGATATTGTTGGGATGAGAATTTTTGGGACTAGTTTTGGGAGCTTCATAGTGCGCGTAAAATAAGGAAAGGTAGTTGGCACAATTTTAGGGATCAACATGCGTAAAGGAAGGAAGATAGTTGTAATTCATTAGGAATTTTGGTCCATCGAAAAGGGCTAAACCCTGATGTAATTGCATAAATATTTAAGGGTTGGGATAGAGAAGTAAATTAGTATGTAATATTGTAATCAAGAGTGGATGAGAGTAAGGAGAGCTAAGTACGCACTGTATGCATGAATGTAAGAGTGAAGAGAGACAAATAGAAGGAGAGGAGAACGGGAAGGGAATAATTTAAGAGTGCAATGTGCACATTTTGTAAGAGATGATTTTGAATAATAATATAAGAAGCCAACCATTGTGGACGTATCCCATCTTGGGTGAACCGCATTAAATCTTGGTGTATATGTGTCATGATGTGTTATGATGTGTTTACTATTATGTTTATTGCACACCTATAATTTATGGTTAATATTAATATGTTATATCTTATTATGATTCTATGCACATGATAAATGGTATAATGAAAAAATGATAAGTGTAATGTTTATGATGAATACCTCCCATACCTTCATGACTATGTGAATGTAGGAGTGAAGAGAGAAAGATATAAGGAAAGGATAATGAAAAAGGCATAATATATGTGCGTAGTGTGCATATTTTGTAAGAGACGATTCTGAATAATAATATAAGAAGCCACTCGTTGTGGAGATATCCCATCTTGGGTGAACCGCGTTAAAATATGGTGTCTATGTGTGGTGATGTGATTGTTATGTGTATTGCACACACATGATTTACTTTATTTTATTATGAATATGTTATCTATTGTTATGTTTCTTCACACGCAATAAATGGTATAATGAACTAATGCTAAATATAATGGTTATGATGAATGCCTCCCATTCCTTCATGAATGTGGAAACCTAGTTACTACAGTCCCCATATATACTTTGGGTGAGATTTCACCAACTTGTGGGTGATGCCGAAAGGGCCGGTATCTTAGGGTTTTGTTGGTGAATTAATGTTGAACCCTGGGTATTCCCACTCTATGCCAACAAATGGTTTCATTGTCGGGAATGAGATATGAGACCGAGGGTAATGTGGAGGATGAATAAGGAAGATATCAGATAGTTGTTAGAGGTAAAATAGTGTGATTTATCCATATATCAAAATAAGAATCCACAGATCAGTTCATACATACGGTTACATAGGTATGTATTTATAGATTTACATGATATTTTCTTTGTTGATTTCCTGATAGTCTTGGCTGAGTGGTTACAAAGGTTAGTTGAAAATAATAGAACATTTTGCACTGTTGTTCTGAGGAATTGGATCCCTAATTTGATTCGGAAAGTTAATACTATAAGTAACCGAATATTGTGTGCAATTGATTTCTGGTTGGATAGTGTATTAGGGGGTTATATTACTGTGTTTTCTATAGATTGCACCCAGTCATATGTGTTTTTGAAAGAGAGTTCTTTAAGGGCCTACGCAGAATATATTTGAAATCACTATCTACTTAGATCAAAATGTTGTTGTGTGATAAGAGAGTTATGAAGATCCAATCTGATTTCCCTAGCAACTAGGAACCTTCACACACATAGGGGGACTGGGGGATGACAAGGGGATGGTATGAGTGTATACAAGAGAGTGATGCAGGAAATAATAAATGAGGAATGGATTGGTTGAGGATGTCGAGAGAAGAAGAATTTGTGACATAAGAAGAGATTAGAGTATTTCACAGTGGAAAAATATTTTGGTACAATAGGAAGAAGACTCTGGCTGATAGAGAAGAGAAGCATAGTGAGGTTGAGGAAAAAGAAACTGGTGTAGTGCTCTAGATTTAAGGAATATTTCACATAGAGTAAATGAATCATTAAATCAGCCCAGTAGGAGGAGATCGATAACATCCCACTCAGGCCAGACTCTCCATCAAACCCACGACCCCATGTGTGTTTCCTATAACTGAGGTAAGATATGAAACTTTGTCACTTATAGTTAGTGAAGGAAGAAAATATAAAAATAAAGGTAGTCAGAGTAGTGGAATTAGTATGCTAATACAACTTCAAGTAGTGTCACTTTTGGCAGACTCAAGGTTAATCATTAACAAACCAATAAAACCCTTAGATACTGGCCCTTTCAGCATCACTTGCAAAGAAAGTGAAGTATCACCCGAGGCATATAGAGGGGATGTAATAACCAAGGTTATACAATGATGAGGGGAAGTGAGGAATACAACATATCCCTACTACTCATTATCCATTTATCTACTATATACATAGTTTATGTTTCTTAACCTTAAATATACCATATGTGGGACATTATCCCACTTAAAATTCATTCATTCATCATCTACTTAAGTTCGCATAACCATAAAAACATACATAAGTGACATATTCAGAATAGTAATAATTTATCATCATTGTGTATTAATAGTAAACATCATAAACATAACACAAAAACACATCATGAAAAAAGGTTTTAACGTGGTTAACCCAAAACTGGTCTACGTCCACAACAACTGGCTTCTTATTTGATTCATTGAAATCTCCTTATAGCTATGCACTGTCCTTATAATAATATGTATCAGATAACATTACCCAAAATTTCCTCAATCATTTTGCTGCAGTGTGAGTCTATCTTCCGAAAACCTGAGTCATAACTCAAAACAATCTCGCTCCAAACTCATTACCAAAACTCAACTCAACTTCACCCAAAAAACACTTTTTTTCATTTATCAAATACCACTCTACCCAAAAACCCATTACAATTTATAGCTTTACAATAGGGCTAAGCCCATTACAAAATGGTTACATAGTGGAAAAAATGTCCCCAAAATTCTAACTACTTTCTTCCTTCTATGCACTGGCTCCCGAACATACTCCATTTGCTTTGCGTGTGTGTTGCTCCTTATCCTAAATGGCACACAATCCATTTCTGTACAATTTCCAAGACTTCTCCAAAATAACTTGCTCCGACAAGCCCCCAACGCTAAAACGTGGCTCATCCTGAGCCACTTCAAGTCTACTTCTATGTTGCCAATTTTTTTTGTAGTGTATCACTAGCCATTGCAGCTTTTGCTTGACTTGTACTTCCTGTTGTGCAATATCCTCAGCCAGTTTTATAGTTAAGTGAGTCTTCAATTTGTCAGCATTTTCTTGCGCTACTTGCTTGATCATTCCTTGAGTGGTTGCTAACTCTATTGTGACCTTATAGGATTCTTCTTGCAATACTTCAATCTTTTGCATACGAACCTGCGACTCCACCTATAGTTGATTTATTTCTAAATAGATCTTCCTATTTTCATCCATTGCTGTTACCACCTCTACTGGCGGTAATGTACTCATTACTACTTTGAATTTTCGCACCTTATCATGTGCAACATATATCTTCTAGCCTATCTTCTGTAGCTCCACATATTGTTTCAGCTTCATCCAAAAGCCTATGCTCTCTTCATACAACTTAATGCATTCTACTTCCATATTATTGATGTTCTCTATGCTGGTAGTGGTTGTCTTTTCGCGTTGCTCCCTTTCCTCTAGGGGAGTTCTTAGTATTTTTCGTGCCTCTAAATCGATTATCTTTGTTCGGAAGTCCTGAATGTCATCGCTCAGTTTGGTCACCTATTCTTCTAATGGGGTATCCTCCTCCCTTAGAAATTATGGAATGATATTGTAGACCCCCTCAACTGCCTATTTTACTCTTTCTTCCTTTTGTTTTGCCTCATTGAGATCCTACCCGATTTGTTCATATTCTACTTGTAGTATGTCCTTATCTGCAATAGTCTTGGTTATCTCCAACAAGGTCGATACTGTGTGCACCTAAAGTTCCTCTATTATGTGGGATTGTAACTCATACAAAATTTATTTAGTAAACTAAGAGACAACTTAGCCAATATGAATTAATGTCTTTTATTGCTCCTTTAACTATGTTGTGGGGAACTCTAAGGCTCCCATCGCTATCTTCATTACCCGTCATTCTATCACTACTACATATTTGTTATCAATGAAATTTCATCTCCAACATCGCATGCAAATGGTTATAGGAATACAACATTTCCAAACACCTATTAGTTCACCTACAACACAAAAAATGAATTTCCAAGAGACAAAAACTATACAAATGGTCAAAAAATTGACATGCACTCAAACACTAAAGGAAGCGCATGCACAGTGCACAGGACAAAGAAGCTCGTAGAGTGCAGAATGCACCATATGCGTGAATGTGTACGAGAAAATCTGCGCACACTTGTGAACGACACATTTATGGTTCTTATCGACCCCTCATGCACTTCTGGACCAACTCCTAATTTGATTTAACCCTCAAATATGAGATGAATCTGAATGGGGGGTTGGTCAAAGACCTAAGGGTGCCCTAAAGGGCCCCTTGTTCACACTAAATATCGATTGGATATTGCCTCAAAGACATGCTATAAAAGGAGGCCATGGGTGCACTAATAATTCAAGAATCTCATTGCATTGTTATGCTACCTCTATTCTCCTTCAAGAAACCTCTTTTATTCTTGGGGCATACTAGCATCATCTCAATAACCTATTCACCTCACGCCTTGAGGGAATAGGCTTGGATTTCTTCACTAATTGATTTCTAGTTTATCATTTGTAAGAAGAGCTCTCACATAGGGGACTCAAGATCCCTCCCAAGGAGGAAGAGGGGATCCATAAGTCCTCCTTTCTCTATGGTGTTTGCCCACTAATATAGTTATCCATTGGTGGCATGATTATTGGTCATTTGTTTGATTGATTTTGGTTCTAATTTCCTCATGCATTTCAGTTTTATTTCTTTAGTTCTTTCTAGCTTAGTTGTTTGTTTATTTCATGTGATTGAATTGTTTGATTCATACAATAACCCATTTCCTATATAGCAGACCCAACTAGAATTTCATGTGCCCTTCTTTTGCACATTCAAGTGGCGAGAGGGACACAACATATTGGCGACCATACTGGGGATAAGGTATCAATTTCCTCCCTATTTGGGTTGTTTGAGCACTTCTTTTTGACCCATTTGCCTTGCAGGGATCATAACCGGCCTAGCCTTGCCTACAAAGAGCTGAGTTTGGAGTTGGAGGAGGAGAATTCCACTTAAAATCTCCCCCGATGCATATCATAATGTGCGTAGGTATTTCGGCCCACAAACATGCATTCCGAGCATTGTGCGCCAACAACACTTTGTTTTTCTGCGCACAATTCACCCAAAGGTCATCTATTCACTGCACATTCTATGCATTGTGCACCCACTACGCCTCTATCTGAACTGTAACCCATGCATCTGTTCAGGATCTCAACATTGTAAGAGTTTTTATGATGTTTTGAAGGCCCCTAGCCTTCAAAATCTTGCTTTTATGCAATATTTTAAATCCACCACACTTAGATTCCCTCTCCACATGAAGGGTTAGTCAAAACATAGGCACTTAGGGGGTTAAAAAGAACCATATTTCTCCTCTTTTGCTTTGAGTTTCCACATGGATGGATTGTTTTGATTGTAAAAGTTAAGATGAGATCCTTTACTATCACATATATAAACACTTGCATTGGGACCATAAATCGAACTTTAATCATTGAGTATGCTCTTCTCTTGCACCATATAGTGATCTTGAGAATCAGAAACGTGATTAAGGAGACACTTCATCTCCCTTAAAATATTTAGGAGAGGACAAATCCCCCCTAGGGCTCCTCTTAGGTTTCCTTTCAAAACATGTTAAATTTTTAATGGCCCATATATGCCCACATGTTGCAAAGATAGGATAGTTTTTGAAGCTACTTTCTTAGTTTACATCACTAGGGGAGTTTAAATATTATAGTAACGGGCCCATACATGACCACATGCCTGCAATCTAGGATAGTTGTTCAAAATCTTTCTTAGAATAAATCAAATTAGGGACATTAAAATTTCGCAAGGTTGTACCAATGGCATCTAGTAAGACAGGTAATCAAGATTTGTAAGGACCACAAGAAGTCCACATGCTACAAATTGACACCTAACTTATTAAAAATTTGGCACATTTCTTTACTTGCTCACACACAAAGTCACTACTCACTCACATAATTTCATCTTGAATTGTGGAGGTTGAAGTAGGTTTCTCCAAAGCGATTCCGAAACATCCCACTATTTCTTGAAGAAATTATCCACACCCACTTAATTCAAACAAGATTGGTTCACACCAACAATCTTTCAAACAACCACATCTAAATTTTTTCTAAAAACTCACTAAGTTTCCTCCACAGGAGGGGACAAAAGAAATCTTTTAGTCTAGGTAGGATCTTGGGGGTAGGCATCCAAATAACCCCCCGTTATTTGGTTCTCACATCTTCAAACATTAGAAGTTGACAAATAGGGAACTTTAAAATCCTCCAAGTCAAGTGTTCCTAACACCATAAGGCAAGGAGATACCCATGAAGGGTTTAAGGCCGAGGTCCGATTGTTCTGTGTGTCCCCCCTTAAGTCACCCAACTCTTGGAAGGGATCCAGCCTGTGACCCATTTATGAGGCCAAAAATATAAATGTCGCACTTTGATCGAGGTACCTAGTGGCCAAATTTTAGGACATCTACCTAGGCGGCAATTGTGGGCTACAATTGCACCTTGATCGGATTTTGTGTGGCTATTGGGAAATATTCCTAGCTCTTTTGGGATATGCACCCTCTACCCCTCATTATAACTGATTGTTTCATCCTTCACTAGTTCCTCTTCTGGTGGCTTCAGACCCCACTGTTGAGTACTATTGGAAGGTCCAGTGAGAATAAGGACGTTAAGTCTTTTTAGGACACAACCATTTGTTTTCTTTATTCTCCCACACAGACAAAATCCACCTACCCACATGTATGCTTCTTTTCAGTTGATTTATGTATGATGCTCATTTGATTACATGTAATTATGAGATATATTGTGAAGGTCCAAATTATACAAGTCTCTTCTTCATTTATTGCTCTCATCACCATTTGCACACATTCACTTTTCTATTTGGACATCATAGGGGACCCAAAGAATCCCCATCATTCCATATGATTGCAAAATATCCCTCCTATCCTAAGAGGAGTTCCTAGTCTCACCAACTCACCGGCTCAACCATCTCACACCCCTGTGAGTGATACTATTTTGGGATCAACTTTTCTTGGGTCCAATTTCCAAGGCCGACCATCTACTATCTCTCCTTTACAAGGAAGCAGGGGGGGAACTTCTTCTCAAGGGGGAAGTACAACCCCACCCAACCCCCCTCAAGAGTTAGGTACACAACATGATCATACCATGGCTAGAAATAATCCTCCACCGCCACTCCACATGCCATATTTGGCTTCCCTCAACATACTTGATTTGAGTAAACTCATGAACGACCTTATATTGCATGAACCCACATGGCCCACTATGCCTACCAAACTACCTTCAAAAATTCCAAAGTTTGAAGGAAAGGTGGGAGAATATCTCACCAACCATATCATGACCTTCCACTTATGGTTCCCTTCAAACATCATCATGGATGACTCCATTTGTTTAAGGTTATTTCAGCGCACACTCACAGGTGCATCAACCAAATGGTATGTGGACGAAAAATCAGGGTCCCATGTGACTTTTGATTCCTTGGCCAAAACATTTTTTACCTTCTTTCAACTACGAGTTTGTCATGACAATGGTCTAGAACTTCTCTCTGAGTTTAAACAAACCTCAACCATGCATATCGCTGACCACATTCACGAATGGCGTCGGCGATGTAGTTTATGTAAAGTAGAAACCATAAAATCATAATGCCTCGATTGCTTTATCATATCACTTGTCTCTCTCCTTGCCAAGGATGTTTCCTCCACCTTCCCCTAAACTGAAGATGAATCCATCAACAAGTATCAACAATATGAACTAATTTATGCATAGTCAGGATACTTATACACAGTACTACCTGATGCCCTGAGACCCGTACCATTCAGCCAGGACAAACCTGGGATGTCTCACTCAACAGATGGATTGATTGGTACACCAACATACCACAATTCATACATCCAACCACCAACTATGTACGGTACACCCCAATATCCATAGATATATGGAGGTCCATCTTATTACCCTCCTCCCCTTTACCAAAAGTCATATCCTGTTGGTCCCTCTCATTCATTGGGGGCACCCCCACCGATACCCATGCCATATCCGGTCTCTCAATCCAATACGGGTCCACCCCCAACCCATGGCTATAACCCTAGCAGTAGTGGAAGTACCTCTACTTCCTATACTCCATATGGATCCTATCCATAGAACAATCTGTATTTTCTATTTCCTAGCCTCCCCAGCCAATTGCTCCTCCATAAGGACAACCACATGCCAACGTCAACTTTTTTCATCCCTTTCCCATTCAACATGTTCATACATTTGAACAGTTGAATACAACTAATCTGAATTATAAGAAGAAAGGAAAAAACCAAAACAATGGCAATCCATGACCAGGAGGGAATGACCCCCATAACCATCCCACTGGGGGAAACCAATACCAAGACCCCCAAGGGGGCTCCAATAAAAATCAACCATGACAAGGGAAGAAAAAAAATATTCGGACTAACTTCCCTTGCACTGTATGTGGTGAGTATGGACATTATATTCATCATTTCCCCCAAATTCCTGAACTCCAACGAATGAGGGCATCCATGAATTCACGGGGCCCTCCGGCACCATATGCCCCTTAGCAGGCCCCACAAAAGTATTTTCAACCACTGCCTCTAGCTATTTTTCAAAGCCTCATACCATACCAAGGAGTGATGAACACCCAACAAGTGATCTGTTAACGCTTTGTAAATTTCCAGAGGTTGTCAGAGTAGAAGAAATTTACAAGAGGTAACTTTATCCAACCACTTTGAAATTGGAATCTAGCCCTACCAGTTTCAGAAAGGGATCTCTCTGTATGATTTAGCTATATTTTAACTTTGAGATATTAGGCTAGTTGAACAAAATAAGATTGAATGGTTTGTTTTTGTTTTTGTTAAGTTGGCTGAAAAGGGTTTTACGGCTCGATTGGGCTATGGGGTCTGTACTATAACGATAGAGGTCTAAACATAAATTAAAAGATTATTTTCACAGGGCAAGATAATGCATTCATTGGATTCCTTAGTAGTAAAATGATGAATAGCAGAAAAGATGAGAATATCAATTAAAGTAAAGAAGCATTTAATAATTTCTTCACTGTAATATCAGAAAGATAAACATTAAGATCTTTCAAAGACAGAAACATGGTATACAAAGATAAATCCCGCAACATGCGCTACTTTTAAAAGATTAGATTAGAAAACAATATGATAACTGAGGGAGAAAAAAATTTAACATGGAAAAGAAAACATCACCAATGAACAACACGCGAGAATCCTGTGAAACGTCCCTTTGTGTTACTGGAAGATCTCTTGATAAAAATTACAGTCTTTCTAGATTGCAGGGCGTAAAGATCAACCCTCGGTACTTCAAAGTTTGAAGTATTTATAATAAAAAATTACATACGATCCTGTCATTAAAGATCAGGACGTGGAAATCCAAATTTAGCTAACTAACTCAACAAGATACAAAAATTCAGGAACTGTTTGATGATGTGTTGAAATCTTCATGCTGATTTCTGGGGTAAACTGTTGGCGAGTCCTCTGCACGACCTCGTCTAATTGGACAGTTGACTGGGCTTGGATACCTCATCTCCTACTAGATCATATTGCATAACTCTTCCCATCAAAGGTTACTGGGAACACTGACTTTGAGCAATCTTCGGTATACTTCATCCATCTCTGTATACTTGGAAAAAGTTGGCTTGATGATGAAAATGTACTGGATCTTGTGCTATATGCTGATGTCTGACTGGAAATATTCTAAGAATGCCTTGCCTGTGATACTGCCCTATATTCCTGAGAATTTTGAACTATCTTTAGCCACGGTGGCTAATTTCTTTTTATAATTAGAAAGTGTCATTAACTTGTCATTTATGACCCTTAAGCTAGGGAGGCCTTTCTTCTGCAGAGCTTCAATTTTGCCGAAAAATGTTTTCACTCCTATGTCCATAGCCTGGACCTTTTCCTCCAGTTGTAGCATCAATCCTCTTTTGGTCAGGACCCTCTTGACCTCGAGGATGGTTTCTGTCCTATCTTCAATTTTCAAATCCTCTAACTCTTCTCTGGTTTTTGAATTCAGGAATTTAATGATCTCAGTGGCTTCTGCGGGCATCTCTTCGAATTCTCCTCTTATATTCTCAATTGCCTGCGTGCTTCTTTGCACCAGTTCATTCTGCTCGAACATGATTTGTACCATAGGCCATATTTCATTTATGGATTTGGTGATATCCATCCAGACATTTTCCTTGACCTCAACAAGTGTTTTGCCTGCCATTGTTTGCTTTTGAAGCTATTGCAATTCCTATTTGGACTTGTCTGATGTTTGTTTCTCCTTGGAGTAGCTGGCTTGGTAAGAAGACTTGAGTTCCTAAAGGTTCTCAACCTCCTTTCTAAGTTTTCTAATCTCTGTCTCTTGCAAATTCATCTCTTCCATGGATTTTTCCAGTTCTACTGTCTTCTCTAGAGTTGTCAGTGGAGTTTCTGAGGGAGTTTCTGTTGAGGGGATTCTCGCTATGGATGTTGTTCTTACTCCTGTGAGTGGAACTGTGCTCAATGGAATGACTTCCATAGGCTTTAATTGTTCCTTCTCTTTTAATAACCTTTCCAGTTCTTCTTCCATCTCTTTCAACTGTGCATTCTACTCCATAATCAACCTGAGTATCTCATCCTTTTCCCTTTATGTGTCAGCTATCTCCTTTGCCTGTTGTTGTTGGGAAAAATACTCTATGGACTAGCAAACTAGGGTCAGACTTGCATGTAGATTTTGACCGTAAAGAAATTAATTTTTATCCTACCACCCAAAACCTAAACCCCTCTTTTGCGATACATGCATGGAAAGAAACTACTAACCTTGTTACTGATGTTTGGTGTATATCCTCCATTGCACTTTGCCCGCTTGCTTGCGCTGCTCCTTCCAAAGATAACCTGCAATCAAGACAAACAACTATGCATGCATGCTACTTTTATACTTGAGGGTTAGAAATTAATCATAAATTAAACAAACCATAGATAACTCATGCATTGGGATGGGAAAAGTATTCTTTTATTATTTGAACAATGAATCAACTTACAATCAAAGTCGAGACCGGCCAACGATCCTTGATCTTGATCCTGGGCTCCTCCTCTTCTGTCCTCCAACTTCTTTGCGTTAATTCTCCTTTGGTTTGAGGAAAGGATAAAGGGTTGGGACAATGGATTAGGCAAATGGGCAGAGTTTCTACGCTATATTCTTCCTCCTCCAAATGGTACCCCTACCCCTTCTTTTATAGGCTAGAAGGAGCTAGGGTTTTGGACGAACCCTCGGCCATGCATGGCCGGGAGTTTCAGTTAACTGACCCATAGCTTTTTTTCCTAGTGGAAACTTTCCTTTTTTTCATGATTCTGAAGGTACACATGGGCTGTAGTGGGCCTGCTAGTGTGGACTTTTATATACACGTGGGCTGTAGTGGGATAGGTAGCGTGTACTTTTAAAAATGGAGTTTTTAGAAGAGTTGTTCAATAGTTTTTGGCAAAGAAGGGATATGAGTTGGCCTGATGCTAGGTAAGCATGTGTGGTGCAATTTAGGGTTATAACAGATGCCCCCTAATGTGTGAGGTCAGAAGAGCATCTGATGGCCGAAATACATTACCAATCTTTTACCAATCTTTATTGATGTGCTGAATGAGTGAGCCCAAGGATCAGGAACTAGGAGGTGCCATCTACAAAATAACAAATGTCTCACCGAGGCGGGCATACCCATGCTCAGGATAAAATAGAACCATGGCTACCAATCAAATACACTGTAGATCCATGTCAAATAACTATAAAGAGTAGCCATGAATAATACACAGCGGAGCTACATCTCGAAATCAGAAAGATATACATATAGAGTACCCATCTTCCAGAAGCTAATTTGGCCTGATG
>JASDQU010711818.1:0-27674 GCA_032191745.1 Picea mariana
TATCAAATTAAAGTATTAAAAATGCATAATAATAACTTGAATTTCAAAGATACCTTAGGTGACCCCTTTGGGTGGTAAAGGGATGTTGATTATATCAAAAGGAGGTCAAAAAGGGTGGTACTGGCATATAGTTGGAGGTCAATGGTATGTAGTATGGGCAAAGAACATGGTCAAACCCGGGGACCAACAATATAACACAGGGAAAACCATTGTCTATAGAACCCTTCAATACCCTAACGCTTGGGAAGGAACATGAAATAGAACCAACAAGATCTATTGTCATGCTACAATGTATTATGCATTCTGGTTGCGAAATTACTACACATTTCTTCCTCTTAAGCATTCATGCATTTCGTCACTGCAGTATTCTTCAGACCAGAGTATAACTCCATAGGAGTGATAAAAAAAAGAGAGTATAGTGCTCCCACCCTCAAACTTATTTGGGACCTATTCCATTGGATTCCCCTTTTCTCCCCGATCACAGTCATACCCTCCATTTTTAATTCTTTTCATTTTAGTGGACCCAACCCCTTCCAAGTTTCCCTATTTTACCACCTATCCCATTATATTTCCCTTCAAGCATTAATCGTGGTGGTACCTATCACTTCTAATTATTATTTTTGTGGTCCCACCCACCCATTTTTTTCGTTACCCGCACTTCCCCTTTATAAATGGCCACCACTCGGAACCAAGACCTCCAAACTTCTTTCAATCAAGCCCATCTCTCCATCGAACATCTCACATATCAGATCGATTCTACCAATTCTTGCATTGAAAACTTGGAAACCAACCTCACAACCCAATTGACCTCCCTCCAGTCTGTTGTCAATCAATTTTTGAACCTCCCTATAGGTCCTTCCTCATCACCACAACCCAATGTTGTTGATTCCTCTCAGTCGCTGCATTTTCATTCCAACTCCTTTCATCGTGAACCCCATCTTCCCCACGTAGAGGTCAATAAATTTGATGCCTCTTATACTACAAGTTGGGTCACTCAAATGGAGCATTATTTTTATCTACATGGTATTACTAACGAGTTGGCCAAACTTCATTATGTTGTCCTCTATCTAGATCCTGAACGTTGGAAATGGTGGCAATATAGAAAAAAATTACGTCAGTGGTATATTTCATGGACCTAATTTGTTGCTGAGCTCTATGCCTGCTTAGATACTGATACCCACTATCTCGTTTGTTTGACCAAGTTGAAACAGTCTGGCACAGTGGAAGACTTCATCACTTCTTTTGAGCATTTTTCCTTTTGAACAGAGGGCATGTCAAATGCATTCTTTCGTGAATGTTTTATCAGTGGTCTCAAGGATGAAATATGATCCTAGGTTCTCATGGCCCACCCTCCAACTTGGTTGGAAGCTACTTAATGTGCTAAAGAGGCCCAACAAGTTCTTTTTTCCCATAACAAAAAAACCCCTTTTGTCCTCATCCTTGACCAGTTAATCATAACACTCTTGTCACTCCCTTGAAGGTCTAGAAACTGACTAGGGATGAAATGGATGAATGCCAATTGAAGGGTCTTCGTTATAATTGTGATGAAAAATACTTTTTTGGACACAAGTGTAAGGAACAAAAACTATTTATGGTCATTTCTGAAGATGTTCTTGAAGAGGATGTGACAGTTCCCTTAGTTGAAGAACCCTCCCTTCAAAATGCCACCCAGGAGCCTACTGACCAACATGACATTGACCCACTTATTTCCCTGCATTCCCTCACCGTCTTCTCATCCCCACAAATGCTCAAGATCATTGGATACATTAAGAAAAGGAAGGTCATCATCCTTGTTGAAGGTGGTATCACCCATAATTTTATTCATCATCACATTGCCCATGAAACCAATTTCTATATTCGTGTTGTCAATAATTTTCAAATCATGATAGCCAATGGTGGGTCCATGAAATGTGGTGGGCATTGTGAAAATGTTTTTCTTCAAACTGGACATTACCAACTGAAAAATCATATGTTTTCCATTGACATGGTAGGTTGTGACATTGTGATAGGTGCTAAATGGTTACTCACTTTGGGTCCCATTCTTATGGATTTTAAGGAATTAACCATGCAATTCAAACAAGAAGGACAAAGGTATCAATTCCAAGGTCTCACAGCTGGTTTTCATGATCATTTTATTCCTCCTTCTTGTGGTGTTCATGATCATTTCATTCCCCTTGTTCCTAGCATTCTTCCTCCCAATGTCTTCCCTTATCATCACCCCTTTTCCCAAAAGAATGAAATTGAGAAAATAGTGCAATAATTGCTCCAAGCAGGTGTTATCCGCTCCAATACTAGCCCTTATTCTTCCCCATGTGGTCATGGTACTCAAGAAAGAAGGTATTTGGTTCATGTGTATCTAATTTCATGCCCTCAATCAGCTCACCATCAATTACAAGTTCCCCATTCCTGTCATT
This sequence comes from Picea mariana, assembly GCA_032191745.1. Taxonomy (NCBI): domain Eukaryota; kingdom Viridiplantae; phylum Streptophyta; class Pinopsida; order Pinales; family Pinaceae; genus Picea; species Picea mariana. The sequence goes on from JASDQU010711818.1 coordinate 2,415, forward strand.
GATGATCTCTTGGATGAGCTGAGTGGTGCTCAGTACTTCACTAAACTTGATCTGTGTTCAGTCTACCACCAAATACGTATGAAAGAAGATGACATACCCAAGACTTCCTTTCGAACTCACGAGGGTCACTATGAGTTTTTTGTCATTCCCTTTGGCATGCGTAATGCCCCCACCACCTTCCAAAGCCTCATGAATCATGTCTTCCATCCTTTTCTCCATCATTTTGTCTTAATTTTCTTTGATGATATTCTTATCTATAGTAAAACTTAGCAATCTCATATTTCCCATGTGGATCAAATTCTTCATCTACTCTCATAGCACCAACATTTCCTCAAACGCTCTAAATGCACCTTTGGAGCCTCAGAAGTAGAATACTTGGGTCATATTGTTGGAAAGGTTGGTGTCTAGGTGAATCCTAAAAGGATAGAAGAAATGCAGGATTGGACTCACCCCAAGAATATCAAAATATTAGGTGGGTTTTTGGGTTTAACTAGCTATTATCACAAGTTTGTTCATAATTGTGGGAATATTGTGGCCCCTCTCACTGCTCTCCTTAAAAATAATTCTTTCACTTGGACTCTCGTAGCGGATCAGGATTTTCAAGCTTTGAAGGCAGTTATGTGCACTACTCCAGTCTTGGCCCTTCTTGATTTCACAAAAACCTCTGTCCTCAAATGTGATGCCTCAGGTAAATGAACTGGAGCTATCCTTATGAAAGAAGGAGGACCTTTGGCCAAAAAACAATTTCCGAACACCATTTGGTCCAATCAATCTATGAAAAGGAAATTTTAGCTATTCTGCATGCAGTGGATCTCTGGCACCCTTATCTCCTGGGTCAACGCTTCCAAATTAATATAGATCATCAAAGCCTCAAGTATTTTGTGTAGAAACAAACTTCCTCCCAAGAGAAACAAAAATGGGTAACTAAGATCTTTGGTTATGATTATGAGATCATTTACAAGAAAGTCAAGGAAAATGTGGTTGTTGACTCTCTTTCTCGAAAATATGAAGATGAAGGGTCCCTCTTTTCCCTCTTCTTCATTGTAGCATATTGGCTCCAAGATGTGCGCAAACAATGGCTACATGATCCTAAAATATAGCATATGATCCAAGAATTGAAAGCCAAATCTCGAGTTTCCTCGGGTTACTCTTGGCACAATGATAAACTTCTCTACAAAGGTCGTTTGTATTTAAGTACAAAACTTAAATCCATGGTGCTTTATGAGCTTCATGCTAGTCCCACAGTTGGGCATTAAGGGCTTACCAAAACCTATGACTGGATCAAACGTTCCTTTTCTTGGACTGGTATGAAAAAGGACATTCTCATTTTTCTAATAGAATGTGATGTTTTCCAATGCAGCAAAGGAGAAACCATCAAACCTCATGGCACACTCCAACCGCTTTTAATTCAACCCGCTATTGGGAGGGACATCTCTATGGATTTTGTTGTGGGATTACCTAAATCAGGAAATAAGTCCATCATTATGGTGGATGTGGATCGTCTTTCCAAGTATGCTCATTTCTATGCTCTTCAACACCCATTTACAACATCAATTGTGGCTAAAATTTTCATGGATCATATCTTCAAGCTTCATGGCATGCCTCATTATATTGTTTATGATCGAGATCCCACTTTCACAAGCAATTTTTGGCAAGAATTGATGAGACTCCAGGGCACCCAATTGCATCTCAACACTGCCTATCATCCCTATACTAATGGTCAAACTAAATTCGTCAATAAGTGTTTGGAGACTTATTTGAGGTGTTTTTCCTCTAAAAGGAAAAATCAATTGCCTCAATGGCTACTATTAGTTGAATGGTGGTACAACACTTGTTACCATACAACTACTCACATGACTTCTTTTGATGCAATATATGACCAAAATCCACCTTCAATTATCTTCTACATGCTAGGTGTATCGAAGGTCCAGGCGGTCGACCAAACACTTACAATTCGCGAGGCTATTCTTCGTACCCTCAAAGAGAATTTGGTCATGGCTCAGAATCAGATGAAGCAACAAGCCGATCAAGGTAGCTCAGAACGACAATTTGCTGACGAAGACCAGGTATTTCTTCGAAGTAACCTTATAAGAAAACTTCACTCAAGGACAAACATTGTCATAAAATTACACCCAAATTTTATGGTCCTTATACAGTTCTCAAGCGCGTTGGGCAGGTGGCGTATCAGTTAGCTTTACCTAATCATACTAAGCTCCATCCTGTTTTTCATGTCTATTTCCTAAATAAGGTGATTAGACCTAAGTGCCAAAATCAAACCAACCTTCTCGAGTTGGATGAAGAAGGATCCATCTGGTTGTAGCCACAAGTAGTTTTGGACCAGCAAGAGCATCGTCTTCGTCATCATACCATCAAGGAAGTGTTAGTTTAGTGGAAAGATACAACTCCAACAGATGCCACCTGGAAGCCTACTACCATTCTACAACAATTTCCTCATCTCAAGCCTTAGATTATAGGATTTATTTTTATACAATTTGTAAAGATGAAAAATCAAACTTTGAGTACAATATTCCATAGAAAATTAGCTAAACTAGATATTAGGGGAACTAAAAATAACCATACAACTTTTTATGTTTGCGGCGCGGATGGCTAGTTGATGCATTTGCACTCTTAGATATATTTCTTTACTGATCATTTTCAATTTTTTTTTTGACTAGGAACCCTCTTAGTCACCTCTACATATTTGCTTTCCCCACACTCTCTTGAGTGATATTGCGGAATAATAAGGAGTGTCCAAGTGTGTTCCATCTCCATTTCCATCACTCAAACATAGAGAATTAACTTTAAATAATCATTAAGCATAAAAAAAAATCACAAATCTTTAAATTTTTCTCACAAATCACATCAACAAGTTAAGTGAGGCCAAATCCCCTTAAGAACCTCATAGTTTTCTTTGAAAATAAGGAAATAACAAAGTTGTAAATGACCGATAGATGTCCACATTGTTACAGAACTAGGATAATTTATTTTTTTTATAGAGAAGAAACACTCAGTAAGTTATAATATCAATAAGGACCCCATATGTTCACATCTTTGACAAATTGGGTTTATTGTTTTAAATTACACAATGATTACTCAAAACATTTTGTAGTAAATAACAAGACGAGTGAAGGACCCTCCCATGTTCATATGCTTCAATATTACAAATAAACTACTAAAACATTTTTGCACACTTACATATTTGCACGCAAACGCTCTTTTAACGCATCAAAAGGTCTCTAACAAATCACTTACATCGAAGTATTATCTACTTCCTACACTCATAAATGATATAGGAAGATAAAAATACTTAAGGGATCTATAGAACCTTTCAAGTATACCATTAATAAAATGTGATTGGTCCAAGACCTCAATCTCACAGACTTGTAGACCAAAAATTAATCATAAATAACTCACTAAAATCCTCCATAGGAGGTGTTATAGAATATTTCCCCTCTGGACGTGTGATATCTCCCTTGGATTTCTAGACCCCTATTTCCCAAGATAGAAAATCAAACATATGGACACTAACATTCCTTTATATCTATTTTTATGTTTATAGGAAGAGAATATAGAAGAAAGATGTATGACTTACTTCTTTTCGACGATTGTCCTCACTGATCTTCAATCTTTGGTCTTATTGTCCAAGATTCTATCATAATGAAGAAAGTCTGCAAGGAACAAAACAAAACCTTATTCTCCTATGATATGTCATTTGACAAGAGAAGATCTATTTATATAGACATGCATGTATAAACAATTGTATGAATCAAATAGGTCAAGTTATATTAATGGAGAAACATGGTGAAGTACTTACAAACTAACAATGACGTTGCAATAGCTCCTTCAAGCTCTTCAGTCCAACCCTTTATTGAATGCCTCAATATCATAATGATGATGTTTTGATGGATTCCTTCCTCCAATATCAAAGGTTTGACACTCTAAATTCCTTTCTCCCCCCTTTTCACCTTGGAATGCACTCATTATATAGTTTTTAGGAGGTTTAACAGCCATAGCCAATTTAGGGAATAGTTGATATTTTAGCTCCTTAGGTTAGGATTTGGTTACCCAAAATGGAGGGAATATAGGTGACTCAACTCATGACTTAACCATTCGACCAAAACCACTTAAGAGAATCTTGGAGCTAACCCTTAGAAAATGGAGGGCTAGTTGTAACTTCCCTAACAACTTCAACAGTCCCCACTATTGAGCATAGGAAGGGGAGTGTTGATAAGAGTTTAATGCTCCCTTTACATCGGAAGGGGAGCATTGACCTTTAAAAACGGTCAAAATATCAAGATAAAAAGTAGTTTTTTGACCTTCTCATGATCAGTTTTTCTCCTCCACATTGATTAGGGATTATGACAAATGTTATTCCATAGTGTCAAAGCTATGACACTTAAAACAGTGCATGAGACAATTAGTAAGGTGCATACGACACTTGATAAAGTGCATGCAACACTTAGTAAGGTGTTTATGGTACTTATGACACTTTAGTGCGACAAGGTGGTGTGTCATTTTGGTGTGTAACACATTCCCCCTAAAGTGTGAGGTTATATGAGAAACTGATCGCTGAAACACTTTACAAAATATTAATGCAAGGGTGTTGGAGTAGGAGATCCTAGTGGAAGCTAAAAAAAACATCAAACAATATATAAGTATCATACCCAAGGTAGGCATACATATGCTTGGAATAAAGTGACTCAAACCATGCCCTCTGAACGATACACTAGAGATCCATTGAAAGCATTGACTAAGGATATGAACACCAAATATACAATGTGGATCCATACCTCCATGAATTGATTAGGTCATATCCATGAAAGAATACATAGTGGAGCTACAACATGGATAAACAACATAGCCATGGACCAATACAAAGTGGATCTATGTGACACTATATATATGAGTGGGGTCACCAATAGGATGAGTGTAATTGAAACCCAAAAATACTCATATAATCTCCATCACAGCCTGGGTAAAGCACATAACAGAGTGAGCACCCGATCCAGGGTCTTCATCCTGATCTAGAAATAGTAAGATTCTAGCCATGTGGATAGATGACTTGATGTTGAACATGGTAGAAACCACTTGATTACCAGTCATTAATGCATACCATTAATAATTGTGAGGGAAATCACCATTGATGACAGTGAATCCCAAGGTAGGCTGGTACATTCCAATGAATGTGAATAAATGAGTTGATGTAAAAAATATGTAGAATCATTCGATTAGAGGACAATGGTGTAAACCTAATGTCAAAGGAGAGGAAATTTTCCATTGAGGCATGCAGGATATAAGGTACTAACAGGTTTCTAATTCTAATTCCCAAATAATGTGTTGAATTCAATAGGAACAAATTCATCGGAGGAGGACCATGATGTTTCCCCCATCATTGACACGAAATTGACACAGGAAAGTGATATAAGATGATATATGAAATGAGCATGGACTAATATGAGGATGAAAACTGGTAATACTGTAGAGTGGTTGGTTTGAAGTGAAACTTCCCTTGAACATTGTCAGGCATGAAAAATGACATGGTAGCATTGACTTGACTGAGAGATAGACCAAAAAATTGTGTGACGATCACCGAGGTAGTCTTCGGGTGAGCCTAAGGAGTATGAGGACTCATATGATTGTTATGACTTGGAGACAATAATATTACCCAACTGTAAGATGAGACACAAACAAGTGTCATGTTAAAGGGTGACAACAAACAACTACCATAATGTTTTCCAAAAACTTGACCCACTTCCTTCAATTCCTCCCCCACCATGATGGGTGAGTACCTCTTTGTTTTTTAACAAGCTCGAGGAGGATAAAAAATGCTTGGTATAGCTCATCTTTGATGAGTCCCTCATAATATGTTTAACGGACGTGAAGAAGGAGGGGTTTGGCGTTGTATGGGTCCTTCAATGAATGTTTTACAATCTTTTCATGTTTAGAGACTCTGAAAAGATCTTAAAGACAACTCCTAGAGTGTTTCTTTTCATAAATTTAGTCCCCCAAGATCGAAAAAGTGTAAAACAGTACAAGCAAGAACTCTTCTAGTCAAGATTGACTAGAATGTTCCTTTTTCGTAGTTAGTCTTACGAGGTCGAAAAGGGGGCAAACTAATGCTCAGAAGATGACTCTTCATGGTTTAACGAGCTTGAAGGACGATGAAGCATGCTCGTAGTCTGCTTCATTTTTTAACGAGATTGAAGGACGATGAAGCATGCTCGTAGTCTGCTTCATTTTTTAACGAGCTTGAAACAAAGAATGAAATTGTTCTCGAGATTAGTTTCATTTTTTACGAGCTTGAAATCAAGAATAAATTGTGCTCGGTGAAATACTCATGAATGGGCCTCTTCCCAACATGATGTCCAGAGGTTGGTACATTGATTGATACCTATTGGCGGGTTTTTTCCCAACATGTTGTTCAGAGGTTGGAACTTTTCCCCCAACATCATCATAAGAAGTTGGTGGTTTAACTTCAGTATGATTTATAGAGGCACCCCCAACATCATCATAAGATGTTGGCAATTTAACTTTAGTATGATGTCTAGAGGCTAGAGACATGGCCCCCAAGCTTTGGTTCATCAGACGACTCTTCTTTTGTAATTGATTAGACTTCTGGATACTAATAGTAAATGGTTTTCCAAGTCATCAAGGGTAAATGAAGGATAATTTCTCACAATTAATTTGGAATCGAAAAATAATCTGGCTAAGGTTGCAAGGTATCATCAGAGATATTGAACACCCTTGTTGTCCGCCTTACTATTCCCCACTCTTGGTATCATGGTCCCTATAGGCATGCATTCCTTAGTTAGATACTTGAGATATGTTATTAACTGAAATAAAATACATTTACATTTTTTTTTATTTATCTAGTTCAACTTGGGATAGTAATGAAGCATTCATACCAAAATAACACAACGTTGAACACAATTAATTACAATTAATCAGGAAATAAAAAATGAGAATGTTACAATCTCACCAAACTTATACAATCTGAGTGGGCCTAATGGTTAAGAACATGTGCCTTCTCCTTGGAGGTCGCAAGTTCAAATCCATAGGGGGGTAGGGTATGTATATCTCTATAGACTTTAACAATCAAATCGCTATGTGGGGGGGGTCTCTTGTCCCACAAACAAGACGGTCTCATACACCGGTATGGTATGTATAGCTCCGTAAACTTTATCAGTTAAATCGATGTGTAAAGGGAGTCCCTTGTCCCACAAGCAAGAAAGTCCGCTGGCTTAACCGTAACTTTAAAATTGAATTATTATTAAAATAGGATTATTATTTGGCAATGAAAATAATAATAATGTAGATTAAAATTAAACTATTAAATAAAACAATCAAATGAGTGTTGATATGTCTCTTTGATACTAAGAGGTATTATTTATGACTCTCCTTCAAGAGATATTTTTGAGTGGTTGGTGGAATAACTATAATTATGATTTAATTATCAATGTTATATTATCACCAATTCATTGGACTAAAATTTAAGTCAACGTGCTGTGTCGGACACCTTGTCATTGAATGGATCTTGGTTGGTAGAATAAATAGAATTCATGTCATTCATGAACATAAGCAGAGGGACTAACAATGTTTTCGTTGTGAGACATGAATTGACAATAAAGGGATACATGAACGTAAGCACATGGATTAATAAGATTTTACAGTGAATACATGAAGTGACATCAAGGGGATATGTATACTATCACAAATCCATGTTGGTGGCTCTTGGTAGGTGGAATAACTAGAATTCATGTCATTCATGAACATAATCAAAGGGATTAATAAGATTTTCGTCGTGAGATATAATAATATTCTCTTGGAAATACATTAACAAGATTTTCCCAGTAATACATGAATTGACATTAATGTATAGTGTCCATGTGGGTGGCTTTTGGTTGGTGGAATAACTAGGTATTAATAAGATTTTTCGTGGTGAGAGATGAATTGACATTAAAGGGATACATATCATAAGTCCATGTTGATGGATCTTGGTAGTCGAATAACTATAATTTAATTAATTTCAAATTATTTAATAAATTTGATATGATTATTTAAAAAAATATTCATATTATTAACTAAAAATATATGGTTAAAAGTGAAATAAGTGTGAACACTATGTTATTGATAAGTAACATGAATAAATATTAGGTAGGTTAATAAGATTTAAAGAAGTTTAAATATTATTATTGAAATTTAATTGATAATTAATTTAAAGAAGTTTAAATATTTATATTAAGTAATATGAATAAATAGTAGGTAGGTTAATAAGATTTAAAGAAGTTTAAATATTTATATTATTACCTAAAAATATATGGTTAAAAGTAAAATAAGTGTGAACATTATGTTATTGATAAGTAACATGAATAAATAATAGGCAGTATAAGATTTAAAGAAGTTTAAATATTAAAGAAATTTAAATATTATTATTGAAATTTAATTAATAATTAATTTCATATTATTACCTAAAAATATATGATTAAAAGTAAAATAAGTGTGAACAGTATACTATTGATAAGCAACATGAATAAATAAAAATAAATGGTAGGTGGGTTAATAAGATTTAAAGAAGTTTAAATATTATTATTGAAAATTAATTATAAAAAATTTAGGTGAAATTGAAATTTTTTATTATTAAAAGTATATTATTTTGTATAAATAAATTTAATATTTTAAAATATAAATTTATAGTTTTGAAAAATTAAATTTTACAATTTCAACAATTAACATTTATAACCTCAACAAATAACATTTATAATTTCAACCATCTTTTGAAATTTTAACTAAATTTTGGAAAAACCAATTCCAACGGCTCTTTCTTTAATTTTGGAATCTTAACTAAAATTTAAAAAAAAAACGATAAAAACATGTAACTAGGAAAAATTAGACTAGGCTATAAGATTTTCGTGGTCATATATGAATTGGACTATTGGACGCCATAAAAGAAAACGTACGGGATTGGTTTGTCAGCATATAATTTTTCGTGTGCGCCAAGTATCCGTTTGCCTTGAAGATACGTCCAAACGCAGCACGATATTTGTTTTGATGATCACATGGCTGTAAACACAGATTCCACTCAAATGCAAGACGTCCACTTAATTCAAATCCGTTAATCCGTGGGCATCCATCACAGCACGATCAGTGGGCTCTTGTGGGCAGATTTGATGGGTTAAGCTTAGACTCGTTGGATTCCTGCTCTTTTTCGCCTCAAGATTTGTAACAGTCCGTCCTCCCTACAGTGGCTGAGAAGACCTAGCTGGAAAGACACAAATATTAATTAGACTATCTGGAGTGTTTAAAATAAAAAACAGAAAATCAAGGTTAACGTGATTATCGCATTCCAAATTCTGCATCGAATTATGCTTCCCGGGCAGCCAAGTCTCGGAAAAAAAAATGCCTTGCGGTGGCTTGCACAGCAAATTATCGTACTATGGGTTCAGACGGAGTGTCTTTCAGTTTCTTATTGGTCAAAGTTAATTGACGTAGACCACTAAGAAACACGACTCGCGAAATGATTTCACATTTATACTTCATGAGCAGTGCCCAACTGGAACATTAGGCAATCCTAGTTTCATGCTGATTTGTGCCAAATCAGCATGAAACTAGGATTGCCTAATGTTCCACAAATCAGCATGAAACTAGGATTGCCTAATGTTCCAGTTGGGCACTGCTCATGAAGTATAAATGTGAAATCATTTTGAAACTTCGGAACAAACAGTTCACTCAGTTTCACTTCAGGGTTGGTTCGGAGCAAGTCATTCCTTTCCGAATAAGTATGACAACATATTCTAAAACGAATATGTATGACAACAGTAGCTTATGACAGGTTTACGTCATCCTAAATCAGCTGTAAAGAGTAATAGAAATGTAGCATTTATGTCAAGTGTATATGCAGAACTTGCATTCCAGTTAAATCAAGGTCGAACACCATAGATCATTGCTGTAGCAATTTCATTTGAAACATAAAATAAATATTGGAACGACTGATGTAGCTTGTTAGGCAGCCAAAGCAAAACGTAGCATAAACAAAGCATAAAACCGAGAACAACAAACCAAACATCACATAACAATAATCACATAATTGTCAAAGTGATTTATGTGGAAACTCAATACTAGAAAAAACAACGGGAAATGATAATGGGTATTCTTATTATTTAAGGGAGAATTACAATAGCCAACACATGCATACAACCATCCTCTCCTCACATACACACTGCACTACACATTTTTGTGTCTTGCTCACACACTCTACACACATTGCACTCTCACTTCTATGGGTATGCTCGTATATATAACATCTATCACTCAGTTACACAAACTGATCATGAATAAATCACATAGTTACAGAATAGTTCATAAATAGATTACACAGTTTACACAATTTGTTTACAATGATTGCATGTATGCACATTCCAAATATAGTTGATATGCATGTGCATGTGAGCGCATAAGGAAATTCGTTGGCATGTTTCCAACAATCTCCACCTTCACAACAATCTCATCCTTATTATCAACTTCTCTATACCATCAAAGAGAATTTGGTCATGGCTCGGAATCGCATGAAGAAACAAGCTGATCAAGGTCGCTCAAAACGGCAATTTGTTGAAGGAGACCAAGTATTTCTTCGGCTACAACCTTATAATAAAACTTCACTCAAGGATGAACATTGTCAGAAAGTGGCACCCAAATTTTATGGTCCTTATATAGTTCTCAAGTGCATTGGGCAGGTGGCCTACCAGTTAGCTTTACCTAATCATTCTAAGCTACATCATGTTTTTCATGTCTCTTGCTTAAAGAAGGTGATTGGAACTAAGTGTCAAACTCAAACCAACCTTCCTGAGTTGGATGAAGAATGATCCATCTGGTTGCAGCCACAAGCAGTTTGGACCAGCGGGAGCGTCATCTTCGTCAGCATACCATCAAGGAATTGTTAGTTCAGTGGAGAGATACAACTCCAACAAATGCCACCTAGGAGTCTGCTACCATTCTGCAACAATTTCCTCATCTCAAGCCTTGAGGACAAGGTTGTTTCTAAGGGGGAGGGCATGTTAGGAACCTAACCTACATAACCCCTCAAGTGGGTAGAATAATATATTTACATGTAATAAAGGTCAATATTAATGAGGCCTAGCAATAAGGAGGAATAAGTCAAATGTAAGAAGACCTAATAGAAGCTTTTGCTTCTAGAAGGATCTTCCTCTAGATTGTTCTTTTGATAGATAGATTTAGTATAAATAGGAATAGAGGGTATGAGAAGTTTTGTGTTGGATATTATTGTAAGAGAGTTATGCTATGTTGGAGCTTGCCCCCTCGAAGAGGCAAGTGAACATTTCTCTCAGCAATCAAAGTGCTCTTTCTAGTGTTATTCTAGTATTATTCTGGTATTATTGTGACATTGTTCTGGTTATATCATTATTTATCTGCAATTTCTAGATAATTTTTTATGTTCTGCATACTAATTTATAAGTGGGATATTACAAGTGGTATCAGAGAACCTTCCTCGGCAGAAAATTGTGGGTTAAATTTTTTCAGGGTAAAGACGTATTTCAATGTCTTTAACCTATAGAGATCTTTCGTTATGCGCATAAACCCACGATCGGGGATTCATAAACATAGGAAATACAAGTGGTACTTAAGCACACATCCATAGGCCACCCTTGTAACCCTTGTTGCTACCCCTTCGAGTGGTATCTCATCAGGCATTACTTGTATACGGATCAACCTACATCCCCTGAAGCCCTCCATAGATAAACCGATCGGTTTCTTGACTGTTATAGTGTCACCGAGAACAACACTCGGGAAAATACTCTCTAGTACCAGATAGTCGGGTAGTACGACTAAGTGTACGGTCTAGACTCCTTAATTGATGCCCTGAGATATTGGGTCAAGTACTACTATTGGACCATGCACGTATATCAGAGAGCTATAGCACAAGGAAAACCCTTGTCTATAGAACCCTTGAATACCCTAACCCTTGGGAAGGAACAAAAAATAGAACCAACAACATCTATTATCGTGCTAAAGTTTCTTCTGCATTTTGGTTACGAAATTACTACACATTTCTTCCTGTTAAGCATTTGGGCATTTCATCATTGTAGTATTCTTAAAGCTGGAGTATAACTCCACAGGAGTAAAAAAACAAAAGAGAGTATAGTGGTCCCACCCGCACACTTATTTGGGACCTATTCCATTGGATTTCCCCTTTCTCCTTGATCGCAGTCATACACTTCATTTTTAATCCTTTTTGTTTCAGTGGACCCGACCCCTTCCCAGTTTCCCTATTTTACTGCCTATCTCGTTATATTTCCCTTCAAGCACTGATCATATTGGTACCTATCACTTCTAAGTCTTTTTTTTGTGGTCCCACCCACCCTTTTTTTCCCTTACCCGCACTTCCCCTTTCCAAATGGCCACCACTCGCAACCAAGACCTCCAAAATTTCATCAATCAAGCCCATGTATCCATGAAACATCTCACATATCAGATCAATTCTACCAATTCCCGCATTGACAACTTGGAAACCAAACTCACAACCCAATTGACCTCCCTCCAGTCTGTTTTCAATTAGTTGTTGAACCTCCCTAAAGGTCCTTCCTCATCAGCACAACCTGATGTTGTTGATTCCTCTCAATCTCTGCATTTTCATTCCAAATCCTTTCATCGTGAACCCCATATTCCCCGTGTAGAGGTCAATAAATTTGATCACTCTGATCCTACATGTTAGGTCACTCAAATGGAACATTATTTTTCTCTGCATGGTATTACTGATGAGTTGGTCAAACTTCGCTATGTTGTCCTCTATCCAGATCCTGAACACTGGAAATGGTGGAAATGGCGAAAAAATTCACGTCAGGGGTATATTTCCTAGACCCAGTTTGTTGCTGAGCTCTATGCCCATTTTGATATTGATACCCACTATCTCAGTCGTTTGACCAATCTGAAATAGTTCAACACATTGAAAGACTTCATCGCTGCTTTTAAGCATTTGGCCTTTCCAATAGAGGGCATGTCAGATGCGTTCTTCCATGAATGCTTTATTAGTGGTCTCAAGGATGAAATTCGATCCCAGTTTCTCATGGCCCGCCCTCCAACTTGGTCGGAAGATACTCAACGTGCTAAAGAGGCCCAAAAAGTTGTTTTTTCCTAGAACAAAATACCCCCTTTTGTTCCTTGTCCTCGACAAGTTAATCCTAACACCCCTGTCACTCCCCTCAAGGTCTAGAAACTAACTAGGGATCAAATGGTTGAACGCCAACTGAAGGGTCTTTGTTATAATTGTGATGAAAAATACTTTCTAGGGCACAAGTGTAAGGAACACAAACTATTTATATCCATTTCCGAAGATGTTCTTGAAGAGGATGTGATAGTTCGCTTGGTTGAAGAACCCTCCCTTCTTGATGCCACCCAAGAGCCTATTGACCCACTTGACGTTGACCCACTTATTTCCTTGCATGCCCTCACTGGATTCTCGAACCCACAAATGCTCAAGCTCGTCAGCTACATTAAACACGGGAAGGTCATCGTCCTTGTTGGCAGTGGTAGCACCCACAATTTTATTCATCGTCGCATTACTTAGGAAACCGATTTCTATATTTGTGTTGTCAATAATTTTCAAATCATGATAGTCAATGATGGGTCCATGAAATGTGGTGGATGTTGTGAAAATGTCTATATTCAAATTGGACATTACCAACTAAAAAATCATATGTTTTCCATTGACACGGGAGGTTGTGACATTGTGCTAGGTGGTAAATGGTTACACACTTTGGTTCCACTCTTATGGATTTTAAGGCATTAACCATGCAATTCCAACAGGAAGGACAAAGGTATCAATTCCAAGGTCTCATAGTTGTTTTTCCTGAGATAATTAGTTCCCATCGTATGGAAAATCTCCTCAATAAAGGCCACTCAGGTATCATTTCTCAACTCCATTCTATTCAAGACGTTGAGACACCCTCTGTGCATCCTGACCTCCAAGCTATCATTTCCAAACATCAAGTTGTTTTTTCCACCCCTCAAAGACTTCCTCCTTCTCATGGTGTTCATGATCATTCCATTCCCCTTGTTCCTGGAAGTCTTCCTCCCAATTTTCTTCCTTATCGTCTCCCATTTTCCCAAAAGAATGAAATTAAGAAAGTAGTGCAATAATTTCTCCAAGTAGGTGTTATCTGCCCCAGTACCAACCCTTATTCTTCCCCTATAGTCATGGTACTTAAGAAAGAAGGTACTTGGTGCATGTGTTCCGACATTCTTGCCCTAAATAATCTCACCATCAAGGGAAAGTTCCCCATTCTTGTCATTGATGATCTCTTAGATGAGCTGAGTGGTGCTCAGTACTTCACTAAACTTGATCTGCGTTTGGGCTATCACCAGATATGTATGCAAGAAGCTGAAATACCCAAGATTCCTTTCAAAATCATGAGGGTCACTATGAGTTTTTAGTCATGCCCTTTGGCATGTGTAATGCCCCCTCCACCTTCCAAAGCCTCATGAATCATGTCTTCTGTCCTTTTCTCCATCATTTTTTCTTAGTTTTCTTTGATGATATTCTCATCCATAGTAAAACTTGGCAATCTCATCTTTCCCAAGTGGATCAGATTCTCCATCTACTCTCACATCACCAACTTTTCCTCAAACACTCTAAATGCGCCTTTGGAGCCTTAGAATTAGAGTAATTGGGTCATATTGTTGGAAAGGTTGGTGTCTAGGTGGATCCTAAAAAGATTGAAGGAATTCAGGATTGGACTCACCCAAAGACTATAAAAAGCTTTCTTGGTTTTTTGGGTTTAACTGGCTATTATCACAAGTTTGTTTGGAATTATGGGAAGATTGTGGCCCCTCTCACTGCTCCCCTTAAAAATAATTCTTTCAGTTGGACTCTCGCAGCAGATCGGGATTTTCAATCTTTGAAGGTAGCTATGTGCACTACTCCATTCTTGGCCCTTCCTGATTTCACAAAAACCTTTGTCTTCAAATTTGATGCCTCAGGTAGAGGAATTGGAGATAGCCTTATGCAAGAAGGCATACATTTGGCCTTTACTAGAAAACAATTGTTTGAACGCCATTTGGGCGAATCAATCTATGGAAAGGAAATGTTAGCTATTTTACATGTAGTGGATCTCTGGCGCCCTTATCTCCTGGGGAAATGCTTCCAAATTAAGATAGATCATCAAAGCCTCAAGTATTTTTTAGAGCAATGACCTTCCTCCCCAGAGCTACAAAAATGGGTAACTAAGTTGTTTGGTTATGATTATGAGATCATTTACAAGAAAGACAAAGAAAATGTGGTTGTTGACACTCTTTCTCGAAAATATGAAGATGAAAGGTCCCTTTTTCCCCTCTTCTTCATTGTACCATATGGGCTCCAAGATGTGCGCCAAGAATGGCTACATGATCCTAAAATATCGCATATGATCCAACAATTGAAAGCCAACTCTCTAGTTTCCCCAGGGTACTCTTGGCACAACGTTGAACTTCGCTACAAAGGCCATTTGTATTTAAGTAAATAGTCACAACTTAAATCCACAATGCTTTATGAGCTTCATGATACTCCCACAACTGGGCATTCAGGGTTTTCCAGAACCTATGATCGGTTCAAACGTTCTTTTTTCTGGGATGGTATGAAAAAGGATGTTTGCACTTTTGTAGCAAAATGTGATGTTTGTCAACACAACAAAGACGAAACCATCAAACCTCCTGGCATACTCAAACCGCTTCCAATTCCACCAGCTATTTGGAGGGACATATCTATGGATTTTATTGTGGAATTACCTAAATCAGGAAATAAATCAGTTATCATGGTGGTTGTGGATCGTCTTTCCAAGTATGCTCATTTCTGTGCTCTTCAACACCCATTTACAATACCAACTGTGGCTCAAATTTTCATGGATCATATCTTCAAGCTTCATGGCATGCCTCATTCTATTGTTTCTGATTGAGATCCCACTTTCACAAGAAATTTTTGGCAAGAACTGTTTAGACTCCAAGGCAGCCAATTGCATCTCAGCACCGCCTATCATCCCGAGATTGATGGTCAAACTAAAGTCATCAATGAGTGTTTGGAGACTTATTTGAGGTGTTTTTCCTCTGAAAGGAAAAATCAATGGGCTCAAATGATTACCATTAGATGAATGGTGGTAAAACAATTGTTACCATACAACCACTCCCATGACTCTTTTTGAAGAAGTATATGGCCAAAATCCACCTTTAGTTCTCTCATGCATGCCAGGTGTATCGAAGGTCCAAGCGGTTAACCAAACACTTACAGCTCACAAGGCTATTATTCATACCCTCAAAGAAAATTTGGTCATGGCTCATAATCATATGAAGCAACAAGTCGATCAAGGTCGCTCAGAACGACAATTTGCTGAAGGAGACCATGTATTTCTTCGGTTGCAACCTTATAAGCAAACTTCACTCAAGGCTGAACATTTTCAGAAAATGGCACCCAAATTTTATGGTACTTATAAAGTTCTCAAGCGCATTGGGCAGGTGGCCTATTAGTTAGATTTACCCAATCATTCTAAGATCCATCCTTTTTTTCATGTCCCTTTCTTAAAGAAGGTGATTGGAACTAAGTGCCAAACTCACACCAACCTTCCCGAGTTGGATAAAGAAGGATTCATCTAGTTGTAGCCACAAGAAATTTTGAACTAGCGGGAGTGTCGTCTTCATCATCGTACCATCAAGGAAGTGTTAGTTTAGTGGAAAGATACAACTCCATCAGATACCACCTGAAAGCCTGCTACTATTATGCAACAGTTTCCTCATCTCAAGCCTTGAGGGCAAGATTATTTCTAGGGTGGAGGGCTTGTTAGGAACCTAACCTACCTAACCCCTCAAGTGGGTATAATAACATATTTTTATGTAATAAAGGTCAATATTAATGAGGCCTATCAATAAGGAGGAATAAGTCAAATGTAAGAAGACCTAATAGAAGCTTCCATTAATTCTAAAAGGATCGTCCTCTAGATTGTTCTTTTGATAGATAGATTTAGTATAAATAGGAATAGAGGGTATGAGAAGTTTTGTCTTGGATATTATTGTAATAGAGCTATGCTCTGCTGGAGGTTCCCCTTGAAGAGGCAAGGTAACATTGCTCTCAGTAATCAAAGTGCTCTTTCTGGTGTCATTTTGGTATTATTCTGGTATTATTGTGACATTTTTCTAGTTATATAATTGTTTATCTGCCATTTATAGCTAATTACTTATGTTCTTCATACTAATTTATACGTGGAATATTACAACTATTAGCTCACAAAAAAACAGGAAAAAAAAATACAAATCAGTGCCATTAGCACAGTCAGCGTGATTGTCATAAGATAAACTTGTGCTAATCCAAACAATGACACATTTATGAATCCATTAAGATCTCACACATCCTCAAGTCAAGTGTACTTGAGGAAGCCGACTATGCAGCTCTATGAATAGCTCTAGGAGAAGTCAATGATAGGGGATCCACTCCTATGAAGGATCCCCTTTCGCACTTGGAGCTAGATATATAAAATATTTAAGAGAGCCTATAAAAGAATGCCTTGAGTACGCGCTAAAGAGAAGTAATAAGTGTATTGTTATGTTTTTGCTTTGAGATTGGAGAATCCTCATTTATCTTAGGTTAACTAAAACATCTATAACAAGTCTTGATTACTGCATAAAAACTCTGTCCTCTTGAGAGATTCGGTGCATTCCTTCACATCATTTGTATTTTATTTGAGAAAATAGAGAAACTATTCTAAGTGGGAACATCAAGGAACCTCCGTCGGAAGAAGGGAGATAATTTTCTCACCAAGTTCTCTACAATGTTATCAATATAGCCTTTCCATTTGTAACAATGATCACTGTCTTAGATTGTAATTCTTATGTTTTATTTCTCATGCGTGATCTTTTTATGTTTATTTTCGTTATATCTTTCATTGTGGTTCAGTAATTATTTGATTCAACTAACGCTAGTGTTATTATATCCTACACCGACACTCAAAGGGATACGATTTACTCACTCTTGTGACAAATTATCCGCAATAAATTAGCAACCATACTTGGGAGTTAAAGTAGAAATTATCCCACTATAGGTTGTAAGAATAATTTTTCTAACCTTTACATGTTTATAGGATCATTAATCGACTTCCATGAACACTTCCTTTGAGTGTCCATGACCCAACTCTTGGAAAATCCCCTCAATATTTCACTATTAGCGACCATACTTGGGAGTTAAAGTAGAAATTATCCCACTATAGGTTGTAAGCACCATTTTTCTAACCTTTACATGTTTATAGGATCATTAATCGACTTCCCTGAACACTCCCTTTGAGTGTCCATGACCCAACTCTTGGAAAATCCCCTCTATATTTCACTTGTATCATTATTTAGAGATAGCACACTTTTTGAAGATTAAGGAACTTTCTCTTCATTTTAAGGATCTTAATTTTCAGCATATATATCGGGAGCATAATAAAGAGGTGGACGCCCTGTCAAAGCGGGCTTTAAAGGAGCCAAAAGGTAGGTTGTCAATCTATCACTGGGAAAATGGGAAAGAAAGCCCGCATACCCATCTAAATATCTTCGAAAACGGAGTATTGTGAATGGCTCGGTAAGAATTTAGATGGTCTGAAACTTGTTGTTTTTTCATTGTTCCTCTCAGCATCATTTCCCTCAGCATATCAGTTGATTTAGTGTTTCTGCTATCGAGAGACTAGCTCCTTAGTGAGCAGAACATTTCTGTTTTTTCAAATAGTCAATGGCTGCTCTATATCTGTTTCGTTTTTTTGGACATAAACAGTTTTTGTAAATCATCTTATATTTATATAAGTTGGAGATAATTTTCTTTGGGAAAAAGCACACCTTTCGAAGAAATAATTACACCAAAGTACACTATTAGCACCATTTACTAGTCTTTGACTCGTGTTGTCTGCATTGTCTTGTCCAATAGCGCGATTCTAATTTCTACAGCTCGCGCCAATCTCAATTTTCTTCCTATTTTTTTGGTTTTTTCAGATTCTTCCGAAGAGGTAGATTTTAGGATTTATTTTTATCCAATTTGTAAAGATGAAAAATCAAACTTTGAATACATTATTCCATAGAAAATTAACTAAACTGGATATTACGGGAACCAAAAATAACCATACAAATTTTTATGTTTGCCACGTGGATGGCTAGTTGAAGCATTTGCACTCTTAGATAGATTTCTTTGACAATCAATCATTTTCAATTTTTGGGACTAGGAACCCTCTTAGTAACCTCTAAGTTTTATTTTTCTCCACACTCTTTCGAGTGATATTGGGGAATAATAAGGAGTGTCCAAGTGTGTTCCATTTCCAGTACTCAAACATAGAGAATTAACTTGAAATAATCATTAAGCATCAACAAATCACAAATCTTTAAAGTTTTCTCACAAATCACATCAACAAGTTAAGTGAGGCCAAATCCCCGTAAGTACCTCATAGTTTTCTTTGAAAATAATGAAATAACAAAGTTTTAAATAAATGATATATGTTCACATTTTAATTTTTATAGATAAAAAACACTTTGTAAGTTAAAAGATCAGTAAGGACCCCATATGTTCACATGTTTGACAAGCTGGGTTTATTGTTTTGAATTACACAATGATTACCCAAAACATTTTGTAGTTAATAACAAAATGTCTATATGCTTCAATATTACACATAAACTACTAAAACATTTTTGCACACTTACATATTTTCACGCAAAAGCTCTTTTCTCGCATCAAAAGGTCTCTAGCAAATCACTTACGTCGAAGTATTATCTTCTCCCTACACTCATAAATGATATAGGAAGATCAAAATACTTAAGGGATCTATAGAGACTTTCAAGTACACCATTAATCAAATGTGATTGGTCCAAGACCTCAAACTCACAGACTTGTAGACCAAAAATTAATCCCCAAAACATTTTGTAGTTAATAACAAAATGTCTATATGCTTCAATATTACACATAAACTACTAAAACATTTTTGCACACTTACATATTTTCACGCAAAAGCTCTTTTCTCGCATCAAAAGGTCTCTAGCAAATCACTTACGTCGAAGTATTATCTTCTCCCTACACTCATAAATGATATAGGAAGATCAAAATACTTAAGGGATCTATAGAGACTTTCAAGTACACCATTAATCAAATGTGATTGGTCCAAGACCTCAAACTCACAGACTTGTAGACCAAAAATTAATCATAAAGAACTCACTAAAATCCTCCATAAGAGGTGTTATAGAATATTTCCCATGCAGAGAGGTGACATTTCCTTGGATATCTAGAAGCCTATTGTCCAAGATAGAAAAACAAATAAATGGACACTAACATTCCTTTATATCTATTTTTTATGTCTATAGGAAGAGAATATAGAAGAAAGAAGTATGACTTACTCCTTTTCGACGATTGTCCTCACTAATCTTGAATCTTTGATCTTGTTGTCCAAGCTTCTATCACAATGAAGAAAGTCTGCAAGCAACAAAACAAAACCTTATTCTCCTATGATATATCATTTGACAAGAGAAGATCTATTTATATAGACATGCATGTATAAACAATATTATGAATCAAATAGGTCAAGTTATATTAATGGAGAAACATGGTGAAGTACTTAGAAACCAACGTTGACGTTGCAATAGCTCGTTCAAGCTCTTCAGTCTATCCCTTTCCTGAATGTCTCAAGATCAGAATGATGATGCTTTGATGGATTCCATCCTCCAATATCAAAGGTTTGACACTCTAAAATCCTTTCTCCCACCTTTTCACCTTGGAATGCACTCATTATATAGGATTTAGGAGGTTCAACAACCATAGAAAATTAGGGAATAATTGATATTTTAGCTTTTTAGGTTAGGATTTGGTTACCCAAAATGGAGGGAATATAGGTGACTCAATTCATGACTTAACCCTTCGACCAAAACCACCTAAAAGAATCTCGGAGCTAACCCATAGAAAATGGAGGGCTAGTTGTAACTTCCCTAACAACTTCAACCCTCCCCCAGTATTGAGCACAGAGTGTTTTCAACGCTCCTTGTACATGGGAACGAGAGTGTTCATAAGAGTTCAATTTTCCCTTTACATGGGCAGGGGAGCATTGACCTTAAAAAATGGTCAAACTATCAAGACAAAAAGTAGTTTTTTTACCTTCTCATGATGAGTTTTTCTCCGCCACATTGATTAGGGATTATGAAAAATGTTATTCCATAGTGTCAAAGCTATGAAACTTAATACAATGCATGAGACACTTAGTAAGGTGCATACGACATTTGATAAAGTGGATGCAACACTTAGTGAGGTGCATATGACACTTATGACACTTTAGTTGGACAAGGTGGTGTGGCATTTTGGTGTGTAACAAATTCCCCCTAAAGTGTGAGGTTATATGAGAAACTAATCGCTGAAACATTTTACAAAATATTAATGCAAGGGTGTTCGAGTAGGAGAGCCTATTGCAAGCTACAAAAAAACATCAAACAATATATATGTATCATACCCAAGGTAGGCATACCTATGCTTGGAATAAACCGACTCAAACCATGGCCTCTGACCAATACACTACAAATCCATGAAAGGATTGACTAAAGATATGGCCACCAAATATACAATGTGGATCCATACCTCCATGAATTGATTAGGTCATAGCCACGAAAGAATAGACAGTGGAGATACAACATGACTAAACAACATAGCCATGGACCAATACAAAGTGGATCTATGTCACACTATATATATTAGTGGGGTCACTAATAGGATGAGTGTACTGGAAACCCAACAATACTCAGATAATCTCCATCACATCCTGGGTAAACCACATAACAGAGTGAGCACCTAATCCAGGGTCTTCATCCTGATCCCAAAATAGTAAGATTCTAGCCATGTGGATAGATGACTTGATGTTGAAGAGTGTAGAAACCACTTGATTACTAGTGATTAATGCATATCATTAACAATTGTGAGGGAAATAAACATTGATGACAATGAATCCCAAGGAACCCTAGTTTATTCCAACGAATGTGAATAAATGAGTTGATTTCAAAAATCTGTAGAATCATTCCATTAGAGGACAATGTTCTAAACCTAATGTTGAAGGAGAGGAAACCTACCATTGAGGCATGCGGGATATAAGGTAGTAACTGGTTTATAAGTTTAATTCCCAGATAATGTGCTGAATTCAATAGGAACATATTCGTCGAAGGAGGATCATAATGTTTCCCCCATCATAGGCATGAAATTGACACATGAAAGTGATATAAGATGATATATGAAATGAGCATGGACTGACATGAGGATGAAAACTGGTAATATTGTAGAGTGGTTGGTTTGAAGTGAAACTTCCCTTGAACATTGTGAGGCATGTCAAGTGACATGGAAGCATTGACTTGACTGAGAGATAGACCAAAACATAGTGCGGCGATCACCGAGACACTCTTAGGGTGAGCCTAAGGAGTATGTGGAATCATAGGATTGGTATGATTTGGAGACAAGAAGATTACCCAACTGTAAGACGAGATGAAAACAAGTGCCATGCTAATGGGTTACAACAAACAACTGCCATAATGTTTTCCAAAAACTTGACTCACTTCCGTCATTTCTTCCCCCACCATGATTGGTGAGTACCTCTTTGTTTTTTAACAAGCTTGAGGAGGATAACAGATGCTCGGTATAACTCATCTTCGTTGAGTCCCTCATAATATGTTTAACGAACGTGAAGAAGGAGATGTTTGGCACCGTATGGTTCCTTCAATGCATGTTTTATGAGTCCAAAGAAGGAAAAAACAATGATCTTTTCATGTTTAGAGACTCTGAAAAGATATTAAAGATGATTCCTAGATATTAATGAAGTGTTCATACAAAAATAACACAACGTTGAACACAATTAATGAGGAAATAAAAAATGAGAATGTTACAATCTCACCAAAACTTATACAATCTGAGTGAGCCTAATGGTTAAGAACATGTGCTTCTTCCTTAGAGGTCACAAGTTTAAATCCATAGAGAAATAGGATATGCATACCTCTATAAACTTTATAATGTGACTTTACTAATATGGTATTATTTATGCCTCTGCTTGAAGAAATTTTTTTCGATGATTGGTGAAGTAACTATAATTACAATTTTATATAATCACCAATTCATTGGACTAAAATTTAAGTCAACGTGCTCTTTCGGATACCTTGTCATTCAATGGATCTTGATTGGTGGAATAGATAGAATTCATGTCATTCATGAACATATTCGTTACATGAATTGACATTAAAGGGATACATGAAGGTAAGCACATGGATTAATAAGATTTTCCACTCAATACATGAAGTGACATCAACGGGATATGTATACTATCACAAGTCCATGTTGATGGCTCCTCGTCGGTGGAATAACTAGAATTCATGTCATTCATGAACATAATCAAAGGGATTAATAAGATATTCGTGGTGAGATATAGTAATATTTTCTTGGAAATACATTGACACGATTTTCATAGTAATACAATGAATTGAAATTAAGGGGACATGTATAGTATCACAAGTCCATGTGGGTGGCTCTTGGTTGGTGGAATAACTAGGGATTAATAAGATTTTTCGTGGTGAGAGATGAATTGACACTATAGGGATACATATCATAAGTCCATGTTCATGGATCTTGGTAGTTGAATAACTATAATTTAGTAAATTTCAAATTATCTAATAAATTTCATATTATCACCTAAAAAATATTCATATTATTACTTTTTAAAAGTGAAATAAGTGTTAACACTATGTTATTATTGATGAGTAACATGAATAAATCTCAGTGGGTTAATAAGATTTAAAGAAGTTTAAATATTATTATTGAAATTTAAATAAAAATGAAATTGAAATTTTATTATTATTAAAAATATATTATTCAATATATAAATAAAGTTAATATTTTAAAATATAAATTTATCATCTTGAAATATTAGATTGTGCAATCTCAAAAATTAAGAATTAAGGTTTATAATTTTAACCATCATTTAAAATTTTAACAATTTAACATTTATAAGCCCAACAAGCAACATTTATAATTTCAGCCATCTTTCAAAATTTTAACTGAATTTTGGAAAAACAAATTCCAACTACCCTTTCTTTAATTTTGGAATCTTAACTAAAATTAAAAAAAAAAGAAACGATAAAAACATGTAACGAGGAAAAAATAGAGTAGGCTATAAGATTTTCGTGGTCATGCATGAATTGGACTATTGGACCACATAAAAGAAAACGTACGAGATTCGCTTGTCAGCACTTAATTTTTCGTGTGCGCCAAGTATCCGTTGGCCTTGAAGATACGTCCAAACGCAACACGATATTTGTTTTGACGATGCAGGTCTGTCTCCATTTATCACATGGTTGTAAACATAAGACAGATTCCACTCAAATGCAAGACGTCCACTTTAATTCAAACTCGTTAATCTGCTCGTGTGGGCAGATTTGATGGGTTAAGCTTAGAGTCGTTGGATTCCTGCTCATTACTATTAGAATATCGTTCACCCTTGCTGGTTTTGATAACGAAAGAAGCTATGCTACACCTTTTTTTCGCCTCAAGGTTTGGAACAGTCCTCCCTACAGTGGCTGGGAAGACTTAGCTGGAAAGATAAATATTAATTGCTATGGGCTAAAGGTTCTACAGTGGCTGGGAAGACTTAGTTGGAAAGATAAATATTAATTGTTATAGGTTAAAGGTTTTACGAAATGAAGAAAAATATTGGATTTTTAGATTTAGCTGATTATTTTTGTAAAATCCGAGTATTATGGAAATTTTTCAGCATACTGAAATCCATTTCTATATTCAGAAATGAATTCTGAACCACAAAAAATAATGATTTATATAAATTTATATCACCTGATTCCAACTAAAAAAAATCATTTCTTAAACTGTCTAAAATGTTTAAAATAAAAAACAAAGAAGCAAGGTTAACGTGATTATCACATTGCAAATTCTGCATCGAATTATGCTTCCCGGGCAGCCAAGTCTCGAAAAGCAAAATGCCTTGCGCTGGCCTGCACAGCAAATTATCAGACGAAGTGCCTTTCAGTTATGAAGTGGTGAAAGTTAATTGACCTAGACCACTAAGAAACACGATTTGCAAAATGATTTCACCTTTATACTTCATGAACAGTGCCCAAGTGGAACATTAGGCAATCCTACTTTCATGCTGTTTGTGCCAAATCAGCATGAAACTTCGGAACAAATAGTTCACTCAGTTTCACTTCAGGGCGAACAAACTTTTGCATGTTTTGTCTTTGTTATAAGTTTCT
>JASDQU010711820.1:0-17149 GCA_032191745.1 Picea mariana
TCAAACCAGCTAGGGTTTCAGTCATCCAGTGGGGCACACCATTCAGTGGAGAATTCAGATCTACGGAGTTTGAGAGTGGATTTGGGAATTTGGACATCTGGGTTTTCCTTGCAGCTGCCCGATCTATCAATTGGCATATTTCTTAGAGTGGTTGGATACTTTTGGCAGCAGGGCCGAGTTATTGAGGGTTTCAGCCTTCTATTGGAGCGTGACAGTCTTCAGCTGGAGAGTTTGGCATTCAGATCTACTTGTATTGATCTTCATTTCTCATTCAGCCTTTGGAGGCATTATTTTGTATTAGCGGGAGCATTTTGTAGCAGCTCATATCTATTGCTTGTACGGCCATCTGAGGTTTATGCCAGATCGGCCATCTATAGTATTGATCTTACATTGCTCATAATAAAAGGTCAGATCTTTGCTTGTGCTTCTACAATTTGAANTTTGTGCTTCTACAATTTGAATATATTGTGATCTCCATGTGTTGATGAATCTTGTATGCACTTAATAACTCAATAAATCAGTAGTAGTTAGTGATTCCAAGAAAGAATTTGGCTTGGGATCATTACAATCCAACTCTATCAAGTCGTCAAAGCAGGGAAATTTCTTCATCAGGGCAAGTGGCTCACCAAGAGTAAGATTTGGTGGAAGTTTCCCCTTATGATGGAGGAAATTGACGCAATGGAAAACATTGCTTCCTAAGGGGGTAGGAATGATCCAGGTGGACATTGGTGGCCACCCACCTATTCCACTAACTCAAATTACACTTTCCATATTGGTAGTTTTTCTAGAGTTTTTCGGGTCCCAAACTTTCAGGGTCCTTTTGAGGCCCTAAACAACATATTTTTGGCTCAGAAATGTCAAGCATGTAGTTGAAAGAAGATTCTAGGCTGAACTGAGTTTTTACTCCTCGGCTATACCTTTCTGATGAGGTATTGATCACCCAAAACGAAGATCATATGCAAAATTTATGCCCTCAGGAAGTTGATGTATCAACTACCCCCATCAAGGTCCACAAACCTTTTGGTGTTTCATCTCCCATGGTTAGGGTTTCGAATGTTTAGGGTTTCTTAATTATGATTTATGTTAAAAATTCCACTGGAGCCTCATTGTAATCACCTTCTTTAGAATGAGCATAGCTGGCGCATCTCTTCTCAGAGATAAGCTACCACCATTCTAGCTAGCTTGTGTGCTTTTGCATTTTACAGTCTTTTGTATTTTCAGACAATCATTAATAGAATTTGATTTTTACGGTATTGTTGTCCTCCTTGGCATAGTGTATTTCATTTTTACATCTCTCTTATATTTCTACCTTCATATCATTCTCAAAATAATCTGTATCAGTCTTATCAACACAGTCTTCTCCTTGTCATTCTTAGTGCATGTCCCCAACGAGGTCAGGGCATAGAAAGTTGGGTTTCGAGCTTGTTTCTCTTGAGGAAATTTGATCTCTCCCTCCCAAGAAACCTCCCATGGTGGAATAAAAGAGGGACGACGGGGCATGATATCCTTTCAAACTATTGCTTGAGGAATCCCTCGCACAATAGATGAACGAGATGATGGATAATTTCTCCCAGATCCTTCAATGACTGTAAAAAACAACAGACGCACCTTCAACCAACAATCACTTCAAATGTAAAACTCCCTTCAAGGTACAAGTTAACTTTGATATTCCTTTATTTGAATTCCATATAGTTGTCGATGCTTTGGAAAAATGGTTAAGTCTGCTAGAGGGTTATTTCTCTGTCCAAAAAAATTTCAACAGTGAAAAAACCACCTTCGTGCTCCCTAAGGCCCTTCCCCAAGTCAGAGATTGGTGGGAGACTTACTATGAGAAACATATCGATGATGATTTTTCAATTTTTGGGCCAGGACCCATTTGGGAAAATTTTATTGATGCCCTCAAGGAACAATATTACCCTTTTGGAAATTATGATGACCAGTACACGAGATGGATCACACTACACCAAGAGAGGGGCCAAACAGTGTTGGAGTTCAAAAATACCTTCCATACCTTACGCACCAAGCTAGGTATCATAGATTCCAAAGGAAATCAGGTCCTAAATTACAATCGGGATCTACATAGATACATCCAAACCGAAATGGATTTTATGGAAATCTCTTCATTGGGATACGCTTATCGATATGTTATCAAAATCAAGCAGAAATTTAAGAAGCATAGCAAGAGGGAGTTCAGGTCTACAAATAAGCAACAACCAAAGTATGGTAAGGGTGGCCCTAACTACCAGTCCAAAGGACAGAGCAAGGATGGCAAACTTGAGGATAACCATCCCAGGCCACTAGAAACGAAAGGTAATGGGAACTCGAAGAAGGACATTGGAAAGTGATGCAAGTTCCAAAAAAGTCCTTGGCACAATACTGATGAATGTCACTCCAAATAGTCCTTGTTGGCTAGGAAGAAATCCCCAAGGTCAAATTTTGGCTCAGACTCTAATTTAGAACCAGTAAAGGGAAAATGGATCATTGATGCAGAACCCAGTGTCACCATCACTACCACAAAATTCCAGCCAAAGGAACCAAAGGAGACTAAAGAAGGGGAACGCCTCTTCCACTCATAGATGTGGGTGAAGGGGAACTGACTCCATTTCATTATTAATAGAAGTATCTAGAAGAACCTGATCTTAGCAGAGGTTATCAAAAGGTTGAACCTAAAAACAACGTTCCATCCTCATCCATACACCATCAGTTGGCTCAGCCAGGGAAGGGACATCAGCGTCAACCAGTAATGTCACATGCACTATGGCATCAAACCCTTCAAAGATGTGGTATTGTGTGATGATTCCCACCTTGAAGTTTGTGATGTTTTTTATGAATCTAGGCCCCATAGTGTCATTATTACTTTGGGAGATCAACTCTACAGGGTACCATAGGTAGTCCCAAATGTTGTGGTCTCTTTAATCTCTGTGAAGTAGTGAAGAAAGGTGGTCTCTCAAACCAAAATATGTTTCCTCTTTATGGTTTGATAGAAAGGTGAATGGAAGGTCACTACAATCGCCAAAACCTCTACACGGAGTCTCTCTACACAACAGTGATGGGTGAACAAGATAGTATAGGAGTACAAAGACATATTTGGCTTTCCTACTGGGTTATTGGTGCAATGTTAGGTAAAAAACTCAATTGATCTGACACCTATTTCTCCTCTACCTAACGTCCTAGTGTACAAGCATTATGTTATGGAGAATGAAGAAATCAAATGCCATATCCAAGAGATTATTTTGAAGGGCTACATCAGACCAAGATCCTCACCTTGCAAGAGCCCAATTGTTTGGGTATAGAAGAAGGATGGGATGTGGAAACTTTGTATTGATTATAGATCCCTGAACAAGATCACAATCAAGGACAAGTACCCAGTTCCCCAAATTGATGATATTCTCGATCAACTCAAGGGAGCCAGTTTTTTTCAGTAAGATTGATCTGAAGTCAGGCTATCACTAGGTGTCGATTGAGGAAACTGATGTGTAGAAGACAACCTTCAAGCATAAAGAAGGTCTCTTTGAGTGGTTGTTCATGCATTTAGGCTTGAATAATGCCCCGACCACTTTCATGTGGATGATGGATAATATATTAGGGTCATTCAAAAAATCATTTGAGGTTGTATATTTGGATGACATCCTCATCTTCAACAAAACTTGGGAGGAACATTTGGAGCATATTCAATAGGTCTTTGGCACCTTGCGATAGCACAATTTATATTCCAATTGTTTTTTGTTCCTTCGGCATGCAGAGAATCCAATATTTGTGATGCATCATGGATGAGTAGGGTGTGCATGTGGATCCGGCCAAGATCCAAGTCATCCATGATTTTCTGACCCCGAAGACAATGACTGAGCTCCATATCTTCTTGGGCCTCGAAAACTTCTACCACTAGTTTATTTTGGGGTTCTTTCATATTGCAGGGGCCCTAAGCCAAGTGACTAAGTGTGGAGCAAAAGCCAAGTTTGTGTGGTCTGTGCCGAAATAGAAATCATTTGAGGATTTGAAATTCTACCTCTGCTCAGCACTAGTCCTTATTCTTTCAAACCTGCAAAAACCATTTGATATTGAGACAGATGCTTTAGATTATGCTATCAGTGCAATCCTCACTCAGCATGGGAATATAGTATCCTATCACAGTGAAAATATATCTAATGTTGTTCACAAATACCCCACCTACGATAAAGAGATATACTCCATTGTGCAGGAATGTCGACAGTGGAAGTATTACATTCTAGGGAAGGAAACAATCATCCACATTGATCACAATCCTATTCAATTCATGTATACACAAGGAAAGTTACAGAATGACCGCCGTCAGAAGTGGTCCATGTATCTACAAAAAATCCACTTGAATATCAAGTACAAGAAGGGTAACATCAACTATGTTGCAGATTGTCGTAGTCGACCTCTAGTGAAAACGATAACCATAGTTCTTAACTCTTGTGTACATGAGACATATGGATGGAAACAATTATACGATAATGAATTTGAGATTTCTGCTACCTATCATACATTAAGCGTAGGAAAAATAGTTCTAGACTTTCATCTCCAGGATGGATTTTTATTCCATCTGAGCTATATTTTTGTTCCTTCAAGTGAGTGTGAAAAGCTAATCTGGGAAGCCAATTAAATCTAGACAATGAGACATTTTGGTGTAGACAAAATAGTGACAGTATTGCAAAATCATTTTTATTGGCCAAAGTTTCGACAATATGTTCGCAAGTACATCAGATTCTGCACTTCCTGTGCAATTTTCAAGCTCGCCATCAAGAAATAAGAGCTATACACCCATATTCCTACTCTTAGGATTCCATCTCCATGGACTACATGTATGTTCTACCTTCAACCAAGCATGGTAATGATTGTGTCTTCGTGGTTGTTGATCAATTCTCTAAGATGGAAGTTTTTTCACCCTGCAAGAAGAGCAACACAACCAAGGCCACCACCAAGCTCTTCTTTACACATGTTTGGGTTCATTTTTAGCTTCCACACACTATTATCTCCTTTTAAGATAGTAGTTTCATGAGAATTTTTTAGTCCAACCTATGTTCGATGATGGACACCAAGCTGACCAAATTGTTTGCCTTACACCCACATACTTATGGACAAATAAAGGTAGTAACCATGATGATTGTCCATTTCCTGAGGATGTACAATTCCAAACATCTATGCACATGAGATGAAATCCTACCTTATTTTCAATATAGCTACAATATATCCTTCCACATATCTATTGGCCACAACCCTTTTCAGGTGTGCTTGGGGTTCCAACCATTGACCCTCATTAACGTAGCTCAGCCCATTGTAGCTGCATAGGAAGAATCATCCCATGCTCAAACTGAGGTTGATCGGGAAGCCAAATTTTTTGAGCACATCCAACACATCCAACAACAATTTCATGATATTTTGTAGAAAGTAAATGCCAAGTACAAGCAATGCCACGATCAACATCGAGTACCACACAAGTTTCAGGTGGGAGATAAGGTGTGGTTGCACTTGCAGAAAGAGAGCCTTATAGGACCCCATCGAAAGCTACACCCACTCTGATACAGGCCTTACACCATCACCAAGGTTGTGGGTGAGAATGATTTTGAGGTAAGTATTCCTCCTTTCCTTTGCTTACAACTGGTATTTAATGTGGAACTGCTTCGACCATATTTTCCACCTCTCCTGAACACTTCAGAAGTAGCAGAGAAGTTGGACCCTACATAAATCAATCATGACTACATTGAAAAGGCGATAGTTGCTTATATCATGGACAAAAGTACAAAGAAAACCCACCAGTAAACCATCCAACTCTATCGGGTCATTAAAGCAGGGCAATTTCTTCATCGAGGCAAGTGGCTCACCAGGAGTTAGATTCAGCAGAAATTTCCCCAACTGATGGAGGAACTTGACGCAATGGAGACCATTGCTTCCTAAGGTGGGAGGACTGATCCAAGTGGACATTGGTGTCCACCGACCTATTCCACTGGCTTAAATTACAGTTTTCCATCTTGGCAGTTTTTCTATAGTTTTTAGGGTCCCAAACTTTTGGGGCCATTTTGAGGCCCTAAACGATGTTTTTTTTGGCTCAACAGTGCCTGGGAAGTAGCCTAGGGAAAATTCTAGGCCAAACGAAATGTGTACTCCTTGGATAGAACTTTCCGATGAGGTATCAATCACCCCAAACAGAGATTGTATGAAAAAGTTACTCCCTCAGGAATTTGATGTATCAACTATCCCCATCGAGGCCCACAAACCTTTTGGTGTTTCATCTCCCAGGGTTAGGGTTTTGGATATTTTGGGTTTTCTCAATTATTATTTATGTTAAAAATTCCTTTGGAGCCTCATTGTAATCAACTTCTTGCTAATGAGCTAGTCAACACATCTCTTATCATAGATAAGCTACCACCATTCTAGCTAGCTTGTGTGCTTTTGCATTTTACAGTCTTCTGTATTTTCAGACAGTCATTAATAGAATATTATTTTTATTGTATTATTGTGTTCCTTTCCATATATCTGTGTATTTCCTTGTTACATCTCTATTATATTTTTTCCTTCATATCGTTCTCAAAATAATCTAGATCATTAAAAACCATTAATTCACATTTTTCATAAAATTTAAGCAGAATTAGCCAATGGCCCTCACTGACATTTTTGTATCCTTCGCCATTGTGGGAATCCCCCTTAAATTTCATCTAGTTCTAAGTTTAAATGCTCCTATTGTGGAAAAAACATTTTTTTGGCTCCATAATGTCTTTGTTTTTAAATTGTCTATTTTTGTCGATGTGGCAATCTAATTGACATGGCATGGCACATGGTGTTAGAATATAGAAAATTGTGTGCTCATTTTACCATTGACGATACCCTCGTCACCCAATTATAGGCCGAAGCCACCCTCCGAGCACCTTAACCTTGACTGAGAATTACTCTGGAAGCAAACCCTAGGTTAGATAGCCAAACAAGGTGTAGTGCATCTTCCTCCAAGGATAGTGCACTAACAATAGCTTATCAGATAGTCCAAACCCTATCCAAGAGATAGTCCAAGCCAACATTGAAACTGGTTGTTGTAGCAGCTGCACCTGCAACTCTCCTCCACATGTGCGCACCAAACTGGGAACTGCAGTGCACACCGGTTGCTGCTCTGCAATTCTGAGATGTATCAGATGAGAACTGGCGCCCTGTATTTATAGTGGTTCTGCCAGATTTGTTGGGGCCGAATTCTCCTTCTAGGTACATGTCTGTTTAGTATATTATTATTATTTCTAGCTGACTTCTTCTCTTGGAAGCTAATAACCTAATATAAATTATCTTCTTGAGCCGACAAGACTTCTAGGGTTATTAGCCAACTCACTAGGGTTTTTTCTTGCTTTCTGGAGTCTTCTATTCTCATCAGGTTTACACGTGGAGGTAAATGACTCCCGCGGCTACCATCATATTAACACTCCCTCCTAGCTAGGGAGGTATTATAGGTAATGGTATTGAGCACAAAAACATACCATTTACTCGGTAGCATCAACATAGTTGTTTAGACTATCTCATGACTAGATCATGAGCATTACCATCACCATCAGTTGCATCATCTCTCGAAACCATACTTCATCTAATTAATTAGACATAATGCTGTATAAGTCACTCATACCATAGAGTGATACAAGAGTCATTCTTATAATCTAGAAGAGTAAATTCTCTGAACTATTTTGTCTAGAAAATCTCTGTTCATTATTCATCTGGATGATGATTATCTCCAATAGAGTGTTGATAGTCTTCAAGGAATTTAGAACAAAAATAGAACACAACTGTGTCTATCCATAGTAGTACATAACTAAAATCCAGTGGTATACTACCACACCAAGTAACACACAATTACTTGATCAGCAACGTATAGTCACAAACAGTGGAACATATCCACCATAGTAGTCTTCATCTACTGTCATACAGTCTTCATAACAAACATCTAATAGCAACCTGCACAGAAACAATGTTATGATATAAATTGAATCATCTTGGCCAATATTTCACTCACATATGTGAGATATGAAAGAATATCTTCCCTCGGAGTAGAACAATGAGATATCTGGACTATTCTTCTCAAGCAAAGAAGAATAACTATCCTGTCTTCTGAACCTGGACCATTCCCCACCCTGGGCCATTCTTCCTACACTAATAAAAGTGCACCCTGGAGAGAATGTATAACCCTAAGGAATGCTGAGTCTGGACCATTCCCCACCCTGGGCCATTCCTCCTACACTAATTAAAGTGCACCCTGGAGAGAATTTATAAACCCTAAGGAATGTTTGTCCCTGATTGTTGAACCTGGACCATTCCCCACCCTGGGCCATTCCTCCTACAATAATCAAAGTGCACCCTGGAGAGAATGTATAAACCCTAAGGAATGATTGTCCAAACCATTTCCTCTGTTAACCACAAGAGGAAAAGACTGTATTGCATCAACCTCCAAAACAGACCATTCCTCATGTTAACCACAATGAGAAATTGATGTCCGACGAGGTGGGCTAGTCTTCTTGAGTAACCCTCAAGAAGAGAGACTGCCCTAGACCACTCCCCATGTTAACCAAAATGGGAAATCGTTGTCTATGATACATCAGCAATCAGATTACTTCCCATGTTAACCACAATGGGAAGTGATTGTTCGTCAGAGATCTCAATCCACTTTCTGAAAAGGAAAGCATCTGTCCAAGATGGACTATTTTTCAATTTTGAAAATGAATGTCTTCAATAATGTTTTTAGTGATCCCTCCTAACCTAGAGAGTCATTTATTCCTTTTTCAATAAGAAGGAAGTTGTTTCCACAAGCTCCAACTTGAGTACGCAAACTCTTTCATCTTGGATAGAATCTTTACCAAAATGTCTGCTTATCTGCTCATCTGTGGAGATATGTATTGGAGAAATCATTTTCTCCTTTCTGGACTTCATCATGGATAATGTAATGCTTGATTTCAAATGTAATTTAGTCTGGAATACTGTGAAGTCTTCATGTAGATCTGAACAATAGAGTATATCATTTTTGGAAAACTGGAACATATCCATGTGGCACTTCTTCTATCATCATGAGATCTGATCTACTGAGTAATCATCTTCATGTTATAGGAAATATTCACCACGCTTATGTTGTGCGCTGGAGGTTCTCCACCAAGTTATCTTCTTCTATCTACATACAAGAGTCTCTTTCTGGTATTCCTCAAAGTCTTCAAATTTTCTCTTCATACGCTCTTTATTCAATTTCTCTGGAAAACATTCTTTGCATTCATATGATATAGAACTCCAACTCATGGATGTTGCAGATGATATAATGACTCATGTAGTGATATGTCTCTTGTACTGGAACAAGTAATCATCATAGTCTTCTCCCTCCATCTAGGAGAAACTCTGGTTCTAGATCTCGCAATGCTTTCATTCATAAGTCTTCCATACACTATTCTTCATCACGACTTTCAATTCTTCTGCTTGATTGTTTTTACTGAGTTCATATCAAGATGGTAATCTTGTGATTCTTGATACAATGACTGGTTGTTCTAGTTTCTCTTTCTTTCTTTGAATCCTCATGTTCTTCTTCATGTTTTTCTTTAGCTCTTGGGTCCATGGAGTTTCTTATAGATTCCATGCCCTTAGAGATTTCACTTCTTCCTTTCATCATAGGATCACGGATCTGGATGGACAACCAGGAATACTTTAAGGCTTCTCTTTGAAGAAGTCTTCTTCTGCAGTTGAACTGAACACGTACTGTCCTTCATGGATGCTACCATGGATATATATATATATATATATATATATATTTCATCATATTCAATGGATCATAGGATTAGCTCCCTCCTAATCCTTGCGTCATATATAAGTGCATATAATCGGCTCCTTTCGTCTAACAGAGTCCATGCTTCCATCTGCATCCTTATTGTCTTCTACAATATATAATTGGCTCTCTTGTCTAACAAATTCCATGCTTCCATCTTGTTGTTTTCTACAAAACGTCATAAGTCTTTTTCCAATTTCCTCTCGATTGTTGACTTCTTTCTGTCTTTGTTTCTTCTAAGTCTCTTCATGATTGATTCGGCTTATATGGAAATAGCTTCCACATGATTTGTATTTCATTATTTCATGTGTATTATCTAATGATATCCATTCTTATCTTGTTGTTCTTCCATGGGTATATTTCTTCTTGGAACACATTATCTTCCAAGAGATAGATATACAAGATATGTACAGAGACGATGAAAACAAGATATGTACAAGAAATAAGAAGAGTATTGTTACCTTTTAGAAGAAGAAGTCTATTCCATCCTGCTTAGTCTTCTTTGTAGGTTCCTTTTCTTTAGCAATTGATGTTTCATGTTTCTCCTTCCTTTTCTTTAGCTCGGGACAATGATTCTTGTAGTGACCATACTTTCAACAGTTGAAGCATTGTACTTCTAAAATGTCTTTCTCTTGATTTGGTTTCCTCCTTGAGTCAAACTTCCTTTTGTTCTTGAAGTTCTTGAATCTTGTTGTGAAGGCTTGATCATCGTACTTCCTTTGGGGTTTCTCTTTTGCATTGATCCTTGATTCTTCTTGAGCACAGCAAGTCCAAATTTCTTCAAATGTCAGATACTCCTTCCTTGTGTTCATGCTTGCGGCAAATGCATCCCACGTCTTGGGAAGACCATTGAGTACTATGTTCACCAATTTCTTCTCTAAAGTGATCTCTTCAATAGCTTGTAGTTGACCTATTAACTAGGAGATCCTTACAAATAATGATGTTATGTTGTCATCATCATTCATCTTCATGTCATGGAGCTCATTCTTTAGACTCATAACTTGTCCAATGTTTCAGATTGAGAAGAGATTTGTTAGGGCATCGTACATATTCTTCGATGAGTCAAGATGGGAGATGTAGGGTATCAAGTGGTCTTTTATAGAATACACTATGATACTCATGGCATTGATGTCAACATCTTTGAACTTATCCATAGCTGCAACATTTTGCGGTTCCTTCTCGTTTCCTTCTTCAAACTCTAGCTTCACGATCTTTCCTTTCATGATATCCAACACTTTAATCTTGGCAAGGATGATTTCAATCCTTGTCTTCCACACTCTGAATTTAGAGGCTCCATCTAACTTGTTCTCATACTTCATGGAGTTAGTCATGGATTGTTTGACTTGGTCAAACCCTATATTTGGCCAGAGATTCAAACTTCACCGCTTGGCTTGTTGAGAGTGTCAGGAGATGTGCTAGGCTAGAGTTCTCTGATATATCCAGAGATTAGGTCAATCCATTCACTTAAGGTGCCTCAGCAAGAGGTTTAAGGTTTCTACAACTACTTCTGCTAGTAACCCTAGTGACAATGTCTTGGAAACTGCTTCTGCTAGTAACCCTAGTGACAATGTCTTGGAAACTGCTTCTATTAGTAACCCTAGTGGTAGTTCCTCAACGAGCTCAATATCCTAGAAGCTATGTTTCCTTCCAGCATTTAGAATGAATGAAGGAGGTGTGGGCCCATAACCTGTTAGAATATAGAATATTGTGTGCTCGTTTTACCATTGATGATACCCTCGTCACCCAACCATAGGTCGAAGCCACCCTCCAAGCACCTTAACCTTGACTGAGAATTACTCCGGAGGAAAACCCTAGGATAGATAGCCAAACAAGGTGTAGTGCATATTCCTCCAAGGATAGCACACCAACAATAGCTGATCAGATAGTTCAAACCCTAGCCAAGAGATAGTCCAAGCCAACACTGAAACCGGTTGTTGTAGCAGTTGCACCTGCATCTCTCCTCCACTCGTGCGCACCAAACTGGGAACTGCAGTGTGCACCAGTTGCTACTCTACAATTATGAGATGTATCAAATGAGAACTGGTGCCCTGTGTTTATAGTGGTTCTGCTAGATTTGTTGGGGCCGACTTCTCCTTCTGGGTACATGTCTGTTCAGTATATTATTATTATTTCTAGTCGACTTCTTCTCTTGGAGGCTAATAACCTAATATAAATTATCTTCTTGAGCCGACAAGACTTCTAGGGTTATTATCCAACTCATTAGGGTTTTCTCTTTCTTTCCAGAGTCTTCTATTCTCATCAGGTTTACACGTGGAGGTAAATACCTCCCGCAACTACCATAATATTAACACATGGTTTCTCATGTCCACATGTCATACCCTGATTCATCCATGTCATCATCCTCCTTTCCATTCATTGGTGATCATCTTATTTATTCCATTGGTGATCGACAAAAATATATAAATTTAGTTTTCATAGGATTTTGTCAAACTCCAATCACTCCATCGGTGATCGATGATTTTCAAAAAGGCTACTTCATAATATTTTTCCGAACCTCAATCACTCCATCAACGATCAAATATATTTGAAAAGGCCTTGTATAATGTTTCAAAATTTGACAAGCTCCATCAGAGATCGACATATTTCCTTTCACATTGTCAAACTCGTTTAACTTATAAATTTTTGACCAACCTCACAATGGATTTGAACCATTTATCTCAAGATCAAAAGAGATACAAGCCTTCAATTCTCTAACCCTTGTCAAACTTCGCCAAACTTGTATATGGATCTCGACTTTTGATGTCCTAAAATTATTCAAACTCTGGAGACGAATATCGAACATCGATTTACTAAACTTCACCAAAATCCAAAGATTAATCTCAACCGTTGATCTGTGAAACTTCATCAAACTCTGAAGATGAATCTGAATCGTTGATCTATTAAACTTCACCAAACTGCGAAGATGCATCTCGATCATTGATCTACTAAACTTTTCTAAAATATGAAGATGAATCTCAACCATCAATTTGCGATCAATGATTTTCTTCCTCTTTTCTCCATCGAAGATAAGGGATTTCCTTCTAAATTTCATTCGAACTTCATCGAAACTCGCCAAACTCTAAAATCTTAGAAGCTTTTGACCAAATCTAGGATGAATATGAGCCATTGATCTCAAAATCAAATGAAATATTGGTTGTTGATTCATCAATTCTATGCCATGACCCATACCTCTCACCACCATGTCACTGCCAACATGGACCATGTCAGTCCACGTCATCATTTGTACGAAATTTTAAAAATTTTTGAAAATTATAATTTTTTGAAATTTGTATTTTTCATCTGAAAATAATATTTTCTTTTTTGGTCTTCATGGGAGCTCTGAACTTAGCTTCTCAAGGTTGAACTCAACCCTGAAACTATCAATTCAACATCCTTTTGCCACATTATGTGAAGATGTCACCCGGAATTTGGGAATTTCACTCTGAAATTCACCATTTTTCCCAAACTTTACACAGATTAAACTCTGCCACGATGAATTTGCATAGGTATTCGGCCCATACGGGTTCAGTGTTGAACCAAAGGTTCTGATGTAGCAGAAACAAGAAGGCATGGTGTTGAAACTATAGCTTTGATACCAATTGTAATGTACCCATTGCTAGCAAACATGAAGTTTTCTCTGATACCAAACTGTAATGAACTTCTACCTGCTAAAAACGTATTAAATGCCCTAAAAAATAAAAAAATAAACACATGGCAATAGGAACATAGTTTTCACTTGATTCTACAACAATAATAAAAAACATGAATACAACTACTCAGGAAAACATTAATTACATATCATTCAAATATTCATTTACACAATGGAATTAATCATATATAATACAACATAAACTTATATTTTAAATTGTTGAACCAACTAGCTGTGTATAGGGTATGTTCCTTCCAGCTATAGGCTTGTTGTTCCAATTCAAAATAGAAATCAATCCCCGAGCTGAGGCTATGAGTCCATAAGGAGGTATGGACCTCTGTATGTCCAATCTCCACATTCAGTACCCCAAAAACCCAATTTCTACTCCCACAACAGTTCCAATCCATCAACTCTCTTCCCCTCAACCTACACAACCCGAGGAATGGAATCCCCCTTCTCTACCATGAAATACCTTGGGCCTTCCCACTTGCTTCCAAGGATTAAATGTACAATCAAAAAATAAATATTGCAACTAGGGACTCCAAGAACTCTCAATT
Source organism: Picea mariana (assembly GCA_032191745.1). Lineage (NCBI taxonomy): Eukaryota > Viridiplantae > Streptophyta > Pinopsida > Pinales > Pinaceae > Picea > Picea mariana. The sequence goes on from JASDQU010711820.1 coordinate 13,994, forward strand.
TCTCTAGGAGTTCTCACAACAACCTTCACAAGGCTCTTGATTCATTTCCTTAACAAGAAAAATGCACTAGAGGAACACAACCCATTTTTATAGGCACACAGGCCACAATTTCAGCATAAACACATCCCAACAATGGTTTTCCTCTTGTTAGCACATATCTTTTTAAAGGGGGTGTTTTCCCTAAGGATTTGGCCCTTGGGCGAAGAAAATGCGAGAAAAGGGGTTTAAGAACCCACCATATGCATTTTATCCAAATTCTCCAGGTGCATAATTGAATCGCGCCCATCCCAATCCCGATGAAGCAGTTATGAAGGCGGGGGAGGTGATTGAAACATCATCTCCCCCCATGAATAGAAATTCAGAAAATTCTGACCATGTAGGCAATTTTTCATCCTAGATAGTTTTAGATTGCGTATGATGGGGGAAGGTGTGTGCAAAAGAGACTGTATCCACAGTCTGACTGAGAAGATGCAGTGCCATGGAATCTCGAGCATGCCTTTGCTATTTTTTACAAAAATTTTGAGTATATGTATGGAGTTTTGTTATTTTGTAATGGTCTTTGGTTGAGCAAAGCTCCCAATCTGTATTTTTTGTTCTACTAGAGTTGTTCTCTAGTTATGTAATTGATTTGAGACTTTCATGTTAATAGAAGTCAACGTCCTTCTTTTCATTTTGTCTGTTAAATTTGTTTAAAACACTTGGGCATGGATGATCTAGTCAAGGATTATTATACTGTTGTAATGGAGGTTTGATTATAGCGGTATCGTGGTTAGTTTTATTCATTTTCCTATGGTCTCTTTCCTCTCTCACATTGAATGGCTCGGGCATGGGAGATCCAGTCGAGCCATTGCAGCTGCAAGATGATGGAGGTTTGATCATGCTACAACTATAATTGTGTCCCTAGTAGACATATTTCAGTGTTTGAACTTCAGCTCAAGAGTTCTCCTTAGTTTGAGTTTTCCTCCCTGAGCTGCTGGAAATCCTGATGCCCAAAGCAGTCTCATTCACCATTCTCCTAAGTCTTCCCTCTGCTCTCACCTTAACTCAATTTACTGACTGAAGTTAGTGTGGCCCTCACTTCCCTATGCATTTCTTGTTCAATTATGTGTTGAACATCATTCATGTTGTTGATTTTTGACCATTGACCTCCACCTATTCAAACCAACATCCACCACAAATTTTGATGGGTATCGGGCTTACCTCTGCCACAATATAGAGGTGACTTCTGGTGCTAACATTTCTAGAGCCATTGTTAGGGAATGAATTGAAGACTTTTCCCTGGGTAGAACAACAACGAGATTCTGATTCTGAAGGTGCATCAGATATCAGAACCATTGAAGATTGAATTTTCATTTGGAGACTCCACTGTCTAGACTCCATTGTTTCAGTGTGACTGCCTCTGGCTACACCTGGATCCCCCTGGGACACAATGATCAGATCTGGTATTTTATGGTGAACAAAGACCAGACACATTCATTCTGCATATCATTCACCTAGTGAATCCATTATTAAAGGATCGATTGGTGACTCCACTAGTTCGAAATGGAGAGAATCCTGGCTCGAAGGTTTGCTCCTTTTAATTCTTCTTCTATTCCTGGTTTTCCTAATGTTGTCCCTATTGTGGATGAATGGGGTGATTATTTTCCCATATTTAGAGAGCGCAAATAAGACAATCATGCTCAGCATCTTCATAAGTTTCATGAACTCATGCATCATTGGGAGATACATCATGAGGATTTATTATTAAAAATGTTCATGATATCATTAGAATGAGATGTTCGTGAGTGGTATCATTCCTTACCCCCTACGAGCATTTCCTCCCTGAGAGAATTTCATGCAGTTTTTCAATAGGCACTGTCAAAAGCTTTATTCCTTTGATTTTATTTGTCATAATTGTTGTGAGGAATATGAAGACCATGATCAAGATATGGCTATGTCTAACGAGGACCATGAGGAGGAAGAAGATGCTTTGGGTAGGCTGATGGAGCTGGTAAAATCACTATCTGTCGAAATAGAAAGGTCCAAATTTGAGGAAAGCGCAGAGGATTTTCCATTCCTTGAAGCAGATGTTCTTGGCATCTCTACTGAGGACGAGGATGAAGATTTCATAGTTTCAGAGGCCTTTCATTCTTCTCCTAATGTTCTTGTTGTTTCAAGCTTTGATGATTATTTAGATGAGGAGCAACAGAGCCCTGCATCACAATTTGTTGACCTAGGGAGCAGTCAGCCTATATATGATAGCTACAAATCAGATTCTAAGTTGGATATGCAGGCTTTCCAAGAACATACTTCTGATTTCCATCCTCTGTTCGTTAAAGAAAAATATTATGAGGAAATCAGCCATCCCGGGCCTGCAGAAGACACTGAGCAGCAGATCGAAGAGAAAAGATTTCCCACAGGTCATGTTTATGATGATTATGAATCTGACCCTTGGGAGAGCCATGAAGAAGAAAAGGAGCAGCATGAGGAGCATTTTATCTCCTATCTAGAGCCTGTAAGTGAGAAACCATTGTCTGAGGTCAGTCATCCTGCATTAGCTTCTCATCTGCCTGTGCCTACCAAAGATATTCAGCCATCTGTGAGCATCTATGTGACAAAGCAGGTTGCATGTTATAAATTTTCTGGAGTTTTCTGCTTGGCCTATGAGTGTTAAGAACCAAATATCAATATAGCATAGAAAAACCTCAAAAAAAGTACTCAACGCCTTGAAAAAGAGATAATTTCAGATAATAAGCCTCTTCGAGGGGGCAACCTCCTTTTACCCCACTTAAATGTTCGAGTACAAGATGATTCAAAATGAAAATGTCTCCTTGGTATATATAGGAGACTAGGAGGTATAATTACAACCAATGGCCTAAATCCGACATAAATAAAATAACATTACTAATATAATATGCCCCAATTAAGGGGTAATGAGACAATATTAGGGCTTAACATGCCCCTCCCCTTGAGACAAGTGTTGTCTGCAATGCTTGAGTAACTCTTGATGCTTCTGTATAAAAGACTCATCTTCCCAAGTGGAATCTTCAATCGGTAGTTTTCTCCATTTAATGAGATACTCTGAAATGGATCTATTCCTCAGCTGGCGAATTCTTGTGTCGGTGATGGCTTCAGGCTCCAATATGATTTTTCCTTCTTTGTCAAGTTCTGGAAATA